>CAIGRF010363288.1:0-10629 GCA_903798235.1 Fraxinus ornus | reverse complement strand
ATTAAGCTTAATTTGATTAATATAAAATCTTAAGTACTCAATATAAAATAACGAGCATTACACTTAAATGGATATTAAATGACGTTAAATTATATTAAATTGTACTATATTAAATATACAAGGATATAATTGACACATAGCGAAATATATAAGGTTAAAATTGGTATTCAAAAATTTCTCCTCAATCCTCACTTTTAATATATTGTAGATAGACAACTAAAGAGTTTTGCTACACGGCCATGTCTCTCCAGGGCGCATGTGAGCAATAGCAAAACTCATAGCTAAACAGTCAATCTTTTTTAAAACAATTTTTTTTTTTTTAAAACTTCATTGATTAAAGCATGCCAAACGTCCCTTGTACATTTATTTACAATGAAACATATCATAATAATTAGTTTTTCGTTTACATTTTTGAATATTCAACGTTGAGCTCTCAATTCATTCAAAGAGTTAAACATTTGTTGAGTTTGGTTTATCCAAAGGTCGATTGACTCGTGACTACAATTTATTTATAATCGATCAAACTACTTTCTAAACATTTCATGAAATTCACCAGTGCTATCAACTTATTCATTATTCATTTATATTAATTTATAATATTAATTAATTATAAATGTAGAATTGGATTCCAACCACAGCTACCTTATTGACTTGTTTCCTCCATAAGATAGCAACCATATTAAAACATTATGCCCCTGTTTGAAACCAATTCTGAAGAGAAAGAAATTTTGAAATAGTGATTGATGTGAGAACGTGTGGTGGAAAAGTGATAATTTTTTTTTGATTTGTGTGTAATATTATTTTATTTGGAGAATGTGTGGTTGAAATGATGAATGAGAATGAAAAATTAATGGGTGTCAAACGGAGGCTATATACTTCAAATTTGATTGCTCTATACCATGAACCCAAAGCTACACCAAAACGACATCCTTCTATTACTTAATATATTCTAAGTTAGTAGAGAGAGTAATATGGAATTATCGAGTGTAGAAATTTGGCCGAAAATATCCAATCCCATGTCTTATATCTTAACCATCAAGTGATATTCCATTGTTGCGACAAAGCTCTTGTTTGAGCCCCATTTTTGGGAAAAATGCATTTTTGAATAGTGTTTTGTTAGAGATTGTGCGATTTACGTGTAATATTATTTTATAAAATAATGTGTAGTTGAAAATGAGTTTTGAAAAAAAAATGAATTTTTTAAAAAATGGCGGCTGAACTTACGCAAAGTTTATGTTACAAGAAATTGAAATTTGATTGCATGCTCGTTCGTAAAATATAAATTATGAAAGGCTATCCACAATCATAATAGACTGGTGGTATTTTATTTTATTTAAATGAATAATCGAGTATCTCAATAACAAATGTTCAAGAAAACCAACGCCTAACAAATTGAAAAAGTCAGATTAGAAAAAAATCCGAAGACAAGTCATCGTGGAATGTCTTTATAATTATTAATTGAAAGTGCAACGCTGCCTGAATTTTAATTTCTAATCAGTAGTAAGTCCTCCCCTACGGCCGCATAAATGAAGGAAAAAAAAAAAAAATCTATTTTGAAGAATTGCATAGTAAATTTTTGACACAACTTGGAAAACTACTATTTTTCTAATTAAAAATAAAATAAAAAATTCCCTTCATTCTATAGAAAATCTCGAAAAGTTGAAAAATTTACTAGTTATTTTAACAAATTTTGACAAAAAAATAATAAAACGTGTTGTTGAAAAATTGATAAAATTATGAATTTTTAAAAAGTAAGATTTAATTGAAATCTGATGAATTGAAAATTAATAACAAGCCCTCATTCTATACCGAACACGCAAAGTGCACTAGGCGCATGCTGATTTATATTCAAAAGTTACTTTTTCTATAAATAAATTTAGACATTCTTTTTTAAAATCGCATTTTTTGTTAGTAATTTTCGATAAATAAGTAAGTTAAAAGTAAATATAAACTCACTTTTTAGTACGATTAAACACCTTCTAAACGGTCGATAATACAGTAAATGCCAGCTGAAATAGAAAGAGAAAAAATGGATGAGTAGTGTTACATGTACTAAATCATCTACAAAATGTTTTACCTAAAATGAGAGGAAAAGTATACCCCCGACTCCCTGAGGCTGCATAAATTGAAGAGATCTACACAAGACACACTACACAAATATATCTGTATTTATAAATCCATATTTATACACAATTGTCTGAATAATCTCTCTTTCTGATCTATCTTTTTAGACTATTCAGCAACCACCTATACTGATAACTTTCCATACACAAATAATTGGGTACACGAACAGACGTATCATCGAAGTCTTTCACTTCGTGCTTTGACCAAATCGGTAATATGAAGATCTTTTAAGGTTCATATATTCATATATATTGTTGCTGTAGCATTTCTATGGGTTTTGTTTATTTTTCATTTTTCATTTTTGGCTTTTGTTTTTATTTTTTACATTTTATGTTGTAAAATGAGTTTTAGTTGATTCTTTGTTTTTTGACTAATGGGTTGGTGCTATATTTTGGATTAATGGTGTTGGTGTTAAATTTTGGATTATTGATTGACTGAGTATGCTTATTCTGATCAGGTGAATTTACTCTGTTGACTCAGGCCAAAAAGGTTCATTTTCTGAGAGGCGTTGCAGAAAGATGGACTCTTTGGGATTCAGAATGTCATATTTTTGTGTTTCAGAATTGACCCAGATTTGAATACTTACTAAAGTAATTTTCTTATAATTTAAATTACCGATGCCTTTTTAGTTTTTGGGCTTTGTGAAAATTGAGCATTATTTCTGTGCATCACTCAGACTGCAAATGGAAACGAGTGTTTATGCTGCTTATATGTGCCATTTTCTTTCAATTAAATGTTTGTCCGAACTAGTTTACCAGTTTAGTTTGTTAGGGTATTAAATGGGAGTAATTCATGGTGCGAAAAGTTTGTACTGTGTTTACGAATTAATAAAAAAATACCAACTCATGGAATGTTTTATGACAAGTGGTTGACAATTATGGCGAAATATTGGAACCTTTGCTTTATCAAAGCAGCTACAATTATGCACCGGATAAGTGCACACATTAATGGGTATATGCGTTGGGGACATACATATGTAGCATGCGTGCTGGAGCAATTGTTCACGCAAGCTATACCTTTACCGTAATACTATCTGCTTTTATTTGTTAAAGGATTTTAATTCGTACAAAATTTTATTGAACATTTGAGGTAAGATGTGAGCTAAAGAATTTGTCGTTTTTGTGGCATTTTGAAGGCTCAGTTGTCTTTGCTTCTGATTGGTGGTATTGAGATGGGCTGCGAATGTTCAAAACTCACCTCATGTTGTTTTATGTCGGAGCAAAATGGACCAGTGCACGAGACGCGTAATGCTGGTGTGTTAAAAATTTTACTGTTCCCCATTTGTGTACAGTTCACTATTTCCTTTTGTGCGATCACAAAGTCTGTTTTGATAGTCTCTTCATTTATTTGGCAGAAAATGAGGAAAATGGTGAAGTTAGCAATTTGCCTACATTTCGTGAATACTCCATTGAACAACTGAGGGTGGCTACATCTGGCTTTGCAGTAGAGAACATTGTTTCAGAGCATGGGGAGAAAGCCCCTAATGTCGTTTACAAGGGAAAGCTGGATAATCAGAGGCGTGTTGCTGTCAAACGATTTAACAGATCAGCTTGGCCCGATTCCCGGCAGTTCTTGGTAAGTAGCTCTTTGAATGTTGTATTCTTGCATTGGATGCTATTTTAATGAAGGTCTGTGTTTACTAACTACAGTGATATACTTGAAATCTTGTTCATTCTATATGCCTATTTCAGTTCACCTCAATTTTTGGAATTATTATTTTGTGGAATAGGGTCAGATTTATTTATTAGAGGTTCAGGGTAATGATGACTTAGAGCTTAACGTTATATGGTTTTACGGCGCTTTTGTAGCTTTTTAAACCACCCAGTTTACTTGATTGCTCAGTTGTAATTTAAAAATTTCGAAACTTTAGGAAGAAGCAAGAACTGTTGGTCAACTACGGAGCCACAGATTGGCAAATTTGATTGGCTGCTGCTGTGAAGGAGACGAGAGGTTACTTATTGCAGAATTCATGCCCAACGAGACACTTGCAAAACATCTATTTCACTGTGAGTACATTATGTGCAATCTTTTTATAGCCATTCCAATTTAGTATTTTTTTTAAAAAAATATTATCGCACAGGTGTTATTCTATGTGTATGGTAATTATGAATAACGAAGGTTGCTTTATTTCCACTTTCAACCGACTTTTCTGTGCTGTCACATAGCTTCTTCTATATTTATTTGAAATACAAGGTGCTCTCTTTTCACTAAGTGGCGGTCAGTGTCTAGGAGATTGAAAAATGCTATTATCCTCATGATGCTGGTTTTGTCTGCCCTTGCTGTCTGTAGATGTAATACACTCTTTCTTAATCTGTACCATTTAAGAAGTGGGGGCGAACTTATAGTCTCTTTTTTCTGAAAGATTTAAGTTAATATCCAATCTAAACAATTAAGGCAAGTAATGTCTAAAATTATAAGCATGTCTTACTAATCAGGGGCACTAACATGTGACAAGAGCGAACATCTGCATCTAAATGAACTCCTCCTACGTCATTTACTCTTGTAAGCCCTACATGAAAAAAAAAATGTTTGAGCTGACCTTTTCTTTTATGTTTCTATTCTTTTTTTTTTTTTAACTGTATGGACATATGCTGGCATTTAAAGTGGCTAAGTTGTTGCATTTGTTAATGTTTATGCCAATTCAGTGAACAGTGATCATTGAAACTGATTATATTAGTGCCTCATTTCCAAAAACTCCTCTCTACCTGCTAACACAACAGATGTGATCAAAATGAAGAAAAGCTGTGTAGGCATAGATGCTGGAGTAAATATCGGGTGTCATATTTGGGATTTTGTTTCTCACAGTTGGAGTTTTAATTTTAACTTTTGGACTTCTTTAGCCCCAGTTTGATGGCCATTATTTGAACTCTCTTTTTTACATACTCATTTTCAATCATCATACAAATGAAATATTTTTCACGTAAAGCACACATTCTTCTAAAAATCACTATTCAAAACATTATTTATCCCAAATAATGGCCATCAAACACGGACTTAATTTCTTTGACAGTTAGCACTCGGGTATTAAGTTTACTCTCGTTTTATATATAGTTTACTCATGTGTTATATGCTCTTTCATTGTAACCTAATTGTACTTGGGTCATTCATCTATTTGCTATTATTACATTTTATTTGTGTGTTAATTCAGGGGATATACAACCTGTGAAGTGGGCAATGCGGTTGAGGGTGGCTTTATATATTGCACAAGCCCTAGAATATTGTACAAGCAAAGGACGTGCACTTTATCATGATCTTAATGCTTACAGAATAGTCTTTGATGATGTAAGTATGAAATTTTGTTGATCCTGTCTCTTTTCTCCTTGAGTTTGCATTCTTTGAAGTGGACAAAATCATAGGTCAAATTTTTTACTTCTGTTTTTTCCTTTTCCCTTTTTGTCACAGGATGGTAATCCCAGATTGTCATGCTTTGGTTTGATGAAGAACAGTAGAGATGGAAAGAGCTACAGCACTAACTTAGCGTTTACTCCTCCGGAGTACCTGAGGACTGGTACTATCTCTCACTCCAGGAAGTCCCATAAGCCAAATTAGTTTTAAATGGCAGTCATTAATATTTGTTTCTTGAATGACATGTTTTGAGATCATTGAGTCCTATTATGAACTTTTTCCTGCCATCATCTTTCTCATAAAATGATTTTCACTTATATTATTTTTTTGATAGGTGATTATCACTTATATTATTTGGAGTCAAAGAATAAATGCTAGAAACTTTGTCCACGCCCTCCTGCTCAGATGTCAAAATTTTCTATGATGATTTTTTCACTCACATTTATTAAGTGCTATAACCTGCCATAATACATCTGGTATTCTTGCTCAATGCTCACCTAATGAGAATATGATCTCAATGCAATTAAAAGTAAGAAGCCACTGTTCACATTTGGGAACTACCACAAATCATCTGAGATTTTGTTTATATAGTGAAGGATCAGTTTCAGTCCTGCCATGTAGGCAAGTTACTTTTTCTCAGTACGTAGTTGGGGTGAGGGGAGGCTTCACAAACTAAGAGGGATGATAATTTCATGGCATCAATGTGTAATACCTTGTACTTTGAAATGGCATCAATGTGGGTTCTGGGTGCTGTGGTCTTCTGAAACCTATAATCTTCTAGATTAGATGCTTCAAAGCAAACTACACGCTGAATTACATTTGTTCTTATTTCTATGCATTGTAAAGATAGAAAATTTGACACAGGCGCAATTCGGATCTTTTATGTACTTTCAAATTACTATCGTTTTGAATTTTTTGATTCACCACATCATACATTAGATGTTGGCTTGATATCTATTTCATCTTAATTTCTTTAGTTATGGATGTTTGTAACTCCTTCATTATTCTATGTAAATCCACATTGATACTTATGTTCTGGGACCGTTAACTGATTTGTGTTTAATTTTCAATTTTTTAGGAAGAGTTAGTCCAGAAAGTGTAACGTACAGCTTCGGCACACTTTTACTTGACCTTCTCAGTGGAAAACACATTCCTCCAAGCCATGTAAGTCTTTTGGTGACAATGCAAGATGATTATTTGAAGCACAAGGGCTAATCCTATTGTATGATTACCAGTGTGGAAAAACTATTTTAGATTTAGCCCTTGTTTGAGCCCCATTTGGGAGAAAAAATATATTTTCAAATAGTGATTTTTTTTGGAGAATTTGTGGTTAAAAATTGAGAAAAGTTTTCAATTTACGTGTAAAATTATTTTATAGGAGAATGTGTGGTTGAAAATGAATTTTGAAAAATTGAATTGATGGAATAATGGGGCTCAAACAAGGACTTATTTCCGGAAAGATATTATTTGTAATGCACTGACACATTCATACTCGAGATAGTTATCACCTGAATTTAGCTTTAATTCCTTTCATCAGTGCATGCAAGGTACACTCACCAATGATCGGTTACCCTTATAACAACTAACCTTTTCTGTTCAACTCGTTGTTTTACAGATATTGCAGTTTCCTAATCATATAATTTCTTTAAGAAAAAAAATTGCAACATGGCCAGTCAATGCACATATAAATGCATGAAAGAGAGTGCAAATTTATTAGTGAACTCTTGTGCACATGGTGCATATTTGGCAAACACTATTAAGTCATACGGTTCTTTAAACAAAATTTAATTTCTTTTTCTTATATAATACTATCAAGTACTGGCTAACCTGTGCTACCAAACATGTTAATAATGTCCTTTATTTGCTTCCATTCCTTGCTAGAGGTACTACTGCTACTTTCCTATGTGGCAGGAGAAATTTTAGTTTATACAAAAAACAACCAAATTAGATATTAGTGTGTTGACTACAAATGACGAGTCATTTTAAGAGGCCAACTGTAGATTCCTAGTGTGTTATTGATTACTTCAAGCATCTTGAATGAAGTAAGTTGATTAGAAGGGAGATAACTTTGCTCATGTCTCACGCTTCATTGATTTGTTACACCAAGCGTTCTTACTCCCTTTTTCCTTTAATGAGATGTCGAGGCATGTCAAGTTCTGTTCAATATCTCATCTGTCGAAATGTAGGCATCTTGAATATGTACTTTAACCAAAGTATATCTTCCTTATTTTCCATGTCAGAATTTCTGTTTGTGAATCATATCATGACAGATCTGTTGGATTGTATATGATGATTACTCATGAATTTGATTTATTAGTTTCCTTTTAACTCCTTTATTTTTTATTTTTGTGTGTGTTCGCATTCCTTTCTTTTAATTTTGAGTAGCTTTGCGATGTATTTGTATATAAATTATGTAATAACATGCAGTTGTCATCTAATATTCTATTCAATGTGTCAGGCCCTTGATTTGATAAAGGATCGGAACCTTCAGATGCTAACTGATTCTTGCTTGGAAGGTCAATTTTCAAATGATGATGGAACTGAGTTAGTACGTCTTGCGTCAAGGTGTTTGCAATATGAACCCCGTGAGAGGCCAAATCCAAAATCTTTAGTTACTGCATTGATTCCTCTTCAGAAGGAAACTGAGGTTGGTTCTCTCTCTGAACATGTAACTTTTTAGATTTGAATCGTTTTTTAAAATTTATTTGTTTGCTTTTGTGTGTGTGTGTGTACCTTGTCTGCAGAGTTTGCAGCTTTCAACTTGCATCTTGACTGTTTCATAGAATCCTACTTGCTAAGATTGTGTTGTAAGTGGCTACAACACCACAAATAACATGTGTCTTGCATCACATTTGTTATGGCAATGCACTATGAATTAGCTTCAACGAAGCAATGTCAATTAATTTATTTTTTTAGGCTGTTAGTCATTAAGGGCGATTCAGTTACAACCAGATCTATTTAGCACTTGTTTGATCCCCATTTTTCTAATACACATTTTCAATTTTCAACCACACATTCTTCAATAAAATAATATTATATGCAAATTCAAAACTTTTCCTTATTTTTTAACCACATACTCTCCATCAAATCACTATTCTAAAATGCATTCTTGGAGAATAATGTGGCTCAAACAGATTCTTAGAGTGGCATAAGCAAGATTGTATGGTTCAAACAGTATTTATTGGGATCCTTTGTTTGAATATAGAATAATTGGAGCAGAGGACAGTTCTTGATAGTTATTCTTCTTTTGGCTTTGAATCCCCTAGTTCAATAATAATTGAACTGTCAATTGTTTGCCTATCTGAAATATGGAATTTCCTAATGTTAGTTTCAGTAGCAAAAGCTGGTTCGACTGATGTAATATCTGCCAATTGCTTGCAATTGTTGTTAAGAGTTTTAGTATTTAGCGTTGTCATAGACTTGCTTCTCGAGATAGAAGACATCAGTTGTTGGAGTGTTTAACAAAAAAAGATAATTGAATATTGTACATGTCATTTTTGTCGGCAACTATTTCTTTGTGCACTTATATTCTTCTATCTCCATATGAATGTCATAGTTCCGTTTATAAAAAATTGGAAGGTAAAATACTTGCTCTGTCGTTGAATTATGGCCACTTTCCTTGTTGTGATTCCTATGACTGGTGTAGTATATTAAGTTTTATTGTTCGTATTTCCTGTTGTAGGTTCCTTCCCATGTATTAATGGGCATTCGTCATGGTAGCGAGGCTATGTCTCTATCTGTTCTTGGTGATGCGTGCTTAAGAATGGATTTGACTGCCATACACGAGATACTGGAAAAACTTGGGTACAAAGATGATGAGGGAGCGGCTACAGAGGTGCGTTCATACTTGAAAAATCATTTTTCCACTTCCGAAACACCCCCCACCCCCCCCGGCTAACCTTATACCCCCATCACATGGTCATTCGTGGATGATAATTGCTAAAATGCTTTTCATATTGTATGAATAATACACAATTGTTTTTTTTTTACCATATGCAGCTTTCATTCCAGATGTGGACAAATCAAATGCAGGAAACTTTGAACTCCAAGAAAAAGGGTGATGTAGCTTTCCGGCATAAAGATTTTGGGGTTGCAATAGAATGTTATACACAGGTAAGGAAAAAAATTACCTGCATGTAAATTAATGCTTACACACTTTTGAAGGATGGACCCGATAAAATTATGAAAATCATTGTTTGATCTCTTTTGACTTTTTTGGTATCTTCCGCTGTAGTATTGCTGTTCTATCAACCCTTGTATTCTTGATAATTTTCGGCAGTCTAATAATTATCGTTCTCCTATATCTGTTACTGCAGTTTATTGACGTTGGTACAATGGTCTCCCCTACTGTTTTTGCTCGCCGTAGTTTGTCTTACCTCATGAGTGATATGCCGCAGGAGGCCCTCAATGATGCAGTACAAGCACAAGTTATTTCTCCCGTTTGGCATATAGCATCTTACTTGCAAGCTGCTTCTCTTTTTGCTTTAGGGAAGGAAAACGAGGCACAGATTGCTCTTAGAGAGGGTGCGATACTTGAAGAAAAGAGGAATGCATCTTCTTGATATTAAAGAACTGGGTTCGACTACTCCTGGATACAGCCATAGAGCACAAGCTTCTTGGTCGAATAATGCCTCTTAAACTCTACGAGGAGCAATGTACAAACATTTTATTGTCCTCGGAATTGTTTTGTTTTGTTGAAGGATTCTTTTTGCAACGAAAGTTGGTGGTGGACGGTGACCAACCTTTCTCAATAGCACAATCTAGGGAATACATTTGAAAGCGTTGGAAAGGGTTACATGTTGATAAAGGATTGAGTTTACATGCAAAGTGGTCGAAGAGATTTGATATTGTAATTTATGTACAGTGCTGTATGTGGCTTGCTCTCAACATCTGTGATTGGTTATTTCTGCCATTTCATTTTTTGTTGGTTAGAAAGTGGTTTGGAAGTGGTTTTGAGTATGTGAAATGGATTATTTTATAATCGATTAAGATTGGGGAAAAACTCACAAGTAAAAAAACTATCACTCGTTTCAAAATTAAGATAAAAGGTTTAAAATTTCAAAAATTAGATATTTATTAAAATTTATTTATGAAATAATTAATTAAAAATATATTTTTATTAATTAAATATATTAAGTTCACAATTCCATATAATTTGGT
>CAIGRF010363285.1:10478-36961 GCA_903798235.1 Fraxinus ornus | reverse complement strand
CAAAAACTTTGGGCTACATTCGTTAGGGCCATACTATTAATCACTTTTCCATCAATTCTCAATTATTTGTGAGGATGTTTGGTGTAGGGATTTTGCTATTTGTAACATTGTGATTCACCTTGTACAATAGTACAAGTGCTAGAGCTAGATGCAATGTTGGAAACACTGCATTGACTTCCAACATTGAATTTTTTGGGCAGTGTCTATGTGGCATCATGTTTGTACAAACTGATAGATGCGTTTTGTGCACTTATCTTGGTCATATTACTAACATTTTAAATCATCAAAATGATAAATTTTACTTAACTTTTTTAATTTTTCTCTAATTTTTCTCTTTTTTCAGATCTAGCCCTTTCATAAACGATTGGAACAAAAGATGGATGAATTGATGATTAGATGGAAGGTTTGGGGACTAATGCACATGAATAGAAGTTGAAGGATCAATAGGCATAATTTGAAGTGGAGAATTAATTGTAAAAGTAGGCAAAGAACACATCAAGATTCAATTTCAAGAACTTCAAGATTGAATTCAAGAATTTTCGAGTGTTAAATAATTTTTATATCTTTTGCTTTCTTCGTCAAAACACGTTAGGCTAAACAAATATAGTGTTAGGATTATGATGAATTTTGTATTATGAACCTTTGACTTTTAATTTTTTTAAATTTTTTTTTTACATTCAAACACGTTTTCAATTATTGATCGATTTCATGGAATTATCATTTTTACAATTATGTGCACAATGATTGTATGAATCTCGTGGCTTGTTTTACCCTCGAAAAATGGAAAATTAGATATAGTGTTAATCGTCGTAGAGTTCGATAGGGGATAGAAATATACCACTATATTTTACTTGATCTTAAAGTATTCACAAATCCTTTAATGCATTCTTATATGTTCGCATCCGTCATAAAAATATAGTCGGGTCACATATGAGAATATGTTTATTTCTACACGAGAGAAATTGGTAAACAAATTAGGCATATTTATCTTTTTAATTGAATCGTGTTGTCAAATTGTAAAGTTGGGATTAAAGGAAATCGGGATTTTAGTGCGCTTTTTATACAAACTTGTATTAATCACATCTTTACATTGATTCTTATTAATTTAGGTGTTACATTCATAAGTAGATTACAATTTAGTCATAGAAAAAATCACAGATCTTCATTGTTTCGATCGAGGCTTAGTTTAATTGAATTTAAACCAATACAATCTTTGTGGGTACAACAATTGGACTTTAAAATCCATTTTACTACTTGTTAACAAATCGTTCACTTGCGGTGATTTCAAGTGAAAGAATATTTTCGTGACAAGTTCTTGGCGTCGCTGCTAGGTATTGTATTTGAATTTCATTTCATTTATCTTGGTACTAATTCGAACTTTTGTTCTTTTCTTTTATTTTTATTTTTATTTTTCAATTTATTTTAGTGCTTTTATTTTCTCTATTTAAGGCATTTTGTGCGAAATTCGGGAGATGATGAACTGATACTAGCTGATCCAAAATCAAACGTACTTTTTACCTTAGGCAAAGAGAAGTAAGAGAAGCACAACACACAGAGATGGCTAATAAACATAATAATCTGGTTGTTCAAGTGAATGAAGAGGCAGTGATCGATGAAGAAAACATATTAGTTGGGGACTTCATGACTCCACAAATTATTCAGAGTCTAATATCGTTTATTCTCCATTTGGACAACCCAACTTTCAATTGAAGACCAATGTCATCCACATATTCTAGAATGGACATCAATTATATGGCAAGGCTGATGAAAACCCACATACACATGTCCCTCGATTTTTGGAGATATGTCAACACTTTAAATATCAACATGTTTCAGATGATGCTATCAAATTGAGATTGTTCCCACACACTCCACGTTATAGAGCCATTGAGTGGTTGGACTCATAACCCATTACCAGTATCACCACTTGAAATGACTTAGCTCAAAAATTCTGCACCAATTTTTTTCACCAACGAAGATAGCAAAGTTGAAATATAACATATCCATATTTCGTCAAGGAGAAACAGAATCCTTTGGTGAAGCTTTGAAAAGATTCAAGAAATACTTTGAAAGTGTCCTCATCACGGCATTAGTAAGAGGCTCCAGATCGAATATATTTATGCAGGTTTACTTCTATCTTACAAAAGTATGGTGGACTCATTATCTAGTGGCTCCTTATCCTCAAAGACAATTGATAAAGTCTTGGATTTGTTTGAAAAAGTAGCTACTACCACAGCCATGCGGGTTTCTGAATGGGTTGTTCGTAGAAAGGCACTAAGAGTGTATATAGTGGACACTTATACATCATTGTCTGCAAAAATTGACTATTTGATTCATAAGGTTGAGAGCATGTCATAGTCAGCAAAATGCTGTACATGCCAACAGGGCAAGTTGTTAAGAACACGGGGCAAATCACATCACAACAAGCTGTTCAATTCTTGCACAAGATGTTGAACATGTTGAATATGTACACTTAGGTCAATGCCAACAAAATAACCCACGTCCTGACACATACAACCCTAGTTGGAGGAAGCACCCAATTTTTTTTATGGAGTAATCAAAATTTTAGTACACCACAAGGTTCTCAGTTTCAGTAGACAGAGAAAAGAACCTCATTGGAAGAGATGTTCGGTAAATTCATGGAAAAAAGATCGATACATGGAGACGAATAATCAATTCATGAGAATGACCAAGACAACTCTTTAGAATCAAAGTGCTGCAATTAAAAATTTGGAGACTCGGATGGGACACATGGCACATGATATAGCAGGCAAAGCATCAAGTACATTGCCAAACAATGCAGAGGTTAACCCCAAACAGCATGTCAAAGCAATTACTACCAAGAGTGGTGTCCAGTTACCTGAGATTCATGTTAAGATGCATATTGCAAATAAAGAAAAAGTACCTTCTATTTATGATGAGTATGTGGAACAGACTGAACATAGAGCAATATACAACTACCAAAGAGAGTTTAGGTACACAGCAGGTTAAAGCAGCTGTTCCCATCAAACCATACAAGCCTTCGATTCCATTTCCATAGAGACTACAAAAAACAAAAGTTAGACAAGTAGTATACAAAATTTCTTGAGGTCTTCAAGAAACTTCACATCAACATCCATTTTACTGTTGTTCTCGTTCAGATGCCTAGTTACGCCAAATTCTTGAAGGATATTTTATCTAACAAATGCAATTTGGATGAACATGAGACATTAGTGTTGACCAAGGAGTGTAGTGCCAGAATAAAAAATAAGCTACCTTCCAAATTAAAAGATTCAGGAAGTTTTATTGTACCTTACACTATAGGCGAATATTATTTTGATAAAGCCTTGATTTAGATACAAGTATTAACTTGATGCCACTCTCTATTTTCAATAAACTAGGTTTGGGAAGGCTAAAGCAACCATTATGACTTTATAGCTAGTTGATCAGTCTATCACGCCCCTAAGATGAATTATTGAAGATATCCTGGTGAAGGTGGACAAATTCATCTTTCCAGCTGATTTTCTTATTTTTGCCGTGGAGGAGGACAGAGGACATGGACATTCCACTTATATTGGGTGGACCATTTTTAGCTACTAGCATAGCTCTTATTGATGTGCAAAAAATTCAACTAATTATGAGGTTTGGTGAAGAGCAAGTCATATTTAATGTATTCAAGGCCATGAAATACCCAACTGAGTCAGAAAGTTGCTTGCAAATCGATGTGATTGACATGGCAATTCATGACACATTTCAACTGAATAATCTATCTGATCCATATGAAACCTGCATTGTACATCTCAATCCACTCATTATGATTCTAAAGAAATTGAGAGATATGCAAGATATCTTGAAGCTAATCCTCCATGTAAGCACAAACTACACTTTGAGGAGTTTGGCATAGGTCCTACAAAACCATTACCATCCATTCAACAACCTCTTAAGTTAGAGCTCAAGCAGTTGCTATCTCATCTTTGTTATGCCTACTTGAAAGAATCTTTCAGATTGTCTATCATTATTTAGAATTTTATCAGTAAGCTTGAAGAAGAAAGATTACTACAGGTCCTCAGAGAAAATAAGATGGCTATTGAGTGGTCCATTGCTGGCATCAGAGAGATCAGCCCTATACATTGCATACATAAAATTCTTATAGGGGATAATTTTTGACCAAGTATAGGCAGCCACATGAGACTTAATCTAAATATGAAGGAGGTATTCAGAGTAGAGGTGTTGAAACTTTTGGATGGAGGAATTAATTATCCCATTTCAGAGAGTGCATGGATCAACCCTGTTCAGGTTATGCTGAAAAAGGGTGTATCACAGTGGTAAAGAATGAGAAGAATGAACTAATTCCCATCAAAACTGTTACGGGATAGAAAGTTTGCATTGATTATCGCAAGCTTAACACTATTACTCGGAAGGATGGCTTTTCCTTTCCATTTATTGATCAGATATTGGAGAAGATGGCAGGTCACTTTTATTATTGCTTATTTGATGGATACTCTGGTTATAATCTGATTCCTATAGTGCCCAAGGATCAAGAAAAACTATTTTTACTTGTCTCTACGGCACCTTTGCTCACAATAGGATGCCATTTGGTCTATGCAATGCTCCCGCTACATTTCAACGTTATATGATGGTTATCTTCCCTGATATGGTGGAAAAAATCATAGAAGTATTTATTCATGATTTCTCAGTCTTCGGTTCTTCATTTGATGAGTGCCTAGAGTACTTAAAATTGATCTTGCGGTGATGTAAAGAAACAAATCTAGATCTGAACATGAAAAAATGTAAATTCATGGTGCAAGAAGGCATCGTGTTGGGACATTTGATTTTAGCTAAAGGAATTGAAGTGGACAATGCAAAGAATTAGGTTATTGAAAAATCACCACCACCACCCTCAGTTAAGGGTGTTCGCTATTTCCTTGGTCATATCGGATTTTTTCATTGCTTCATCAAGGACTTCTCTAAGATCACTAAACCATTGTACAATCTGCTAGTCCAAGATGTTCATTTTGACTTCTTTGAAAAGTGTTTATTGGCTTTCAACACTCTAAAAGAGAAGTATATTTCAGCACCAGTCATAATTGCACCAGACTGGAGTTTGTGGTTTGAATTAATGTGTGATACAAGTGACTACGCAGTGGGAACAATATTGGAACAACAATGAGATAAAATTTTTCATGTGATTTATTATGCGAATAAGACACTAAATGATGCACAGCTAAAATACGCCACCACTGAGAATGAGGTTCTAGCTATAGTCTATGCCTTTGATAAATTTTGATCTTATATTGCTGGATCAAAGGTAATAGTCTACACCGACTATGCAGCTTTGAAGTATCAGATGGCAAAGAAGGATATAAAACCAAGAATGATCAGATGGGTACTACTACAAGAATTTGATTTGGAGATAAGAGACAATAAGGGACGTGAAAATGTAGTAGTTGATCATTTACCCCAACTTGAGCATGGAGAGCAAAAAGAATCTGTGGATATAAATGAGATATTTCTAGATGAACAGATTTTTAGTGTGGAGGATGCACCATGGTATGCAGATATGGTGAATTATTTAGCCAAATACATCATTCCATCATATTATTCAAGTTGTCAAAAGAAGAAATTCTTTTCTGACTTGGATACAATTTTTGGGAGGATCTTATTATCTACAGACGGGGTCCAAATCAGATCATTAGGCGGTGTGTTCCTAATGAAGATGTCCCTCAGATACTAGAATAATGTCATTCATTTGCCTATGCTGGACACTTTGGTGCTATAAAGGCAGTTACATAAATCCTATAGTTTGGGTTCTATTAGCCTTCAATATTCAGAGATGCTCATATTTTGTGAAGAGATGTGATAAATGCTAGCGCACAGGAAATATCTCTAGAATGCAGATGCATTTGAATAATTTTCTTGAGGTGGAACTGGTTGATGTGTGAGGAATTGATTTCATGGGACCATTTGCTTCCTCGTTCTCAAATTAATATACTCTCGTTGCAGTGGACTATGTCTCTAAATGGCTGGAAGTTGTTGCAGTGCTGACTAATGATGCTTGGATGTGGTAAGTTTCTTGAAAAGTACATTTTTACTCGGTATGGTACAACTCACGCAATTATTAGTGATGGGGGTGAACACTTTTACAATCGTTAATTTGAGTCCATGTTGGCTAACTATAACATTCAGCATAGTATAGCTACCCCCTATCACCCTCAGGCCAATAGGCAAGTTGAAATATCCAATTGGAAGTTGAAGCGGATCCTTGAGGTGATTGTTAGTTTTTCAAGAAAATATTGGTCTAAGAAACATGACGATGCCTTTGGGCCTATAGAACAGCTTCCAAAACCTATATAGGCATGTTTCATTATCAGCAGGTTTTTGGAAAAGTATGTCATCTGCCAGTGGAGTTGGAGCATCGGGCTTATTGGGCGATTGAAAACTTGAATTGTTTTTATTTGAAGAAAGCGGGTGAAAAGAGATTACATCAATTAAATGAGATGAATGAGTTTCGATTGGAAGCCTATGAGATTGCGAAGTTGTACAAGAAGCGCAGCAAAAAGGAGCATGACATGCATATTTAAAGAAGGAAGTTTGAGGTTGGGCAACAAGTTCTGATATACAATTCAAGATTCAATCTTTTTCTAAGCAAATTGAGGTCAAGGTGGTCAGAACTGTAAACAACTACTCGGATTTTTCCATATGGGGTTGTTGAGATCACTCATGAAAGCAAAGGAACATCCAAAGTTAATGGATAACGATTAAAGCCATATTGGAGTGGCGGGTTCTTGAAAGAAAATTCTATCATTCATCTTGCAATATCAGAGTGAATCTACTATAAGTCGAGCTCTAGACTATAAATCGAGCGCTTGATTGGTGACAACCCGTTTTTCTATCCATTAACACTCATTTTGATTAATTATTGCATTGCATGTAATTTAGGGAGTAAATTAATAATTCAGGATCATATTCAGGTGTTCATACACTTGGATGATTCTTAACACATTTTAATTAGTTTCAAAATTCATCGTAGTCACGCGAGCACTATTCTATCCTTAACACGTGAAAATAATCGAAAAAATCAGTTTATCACTTATCATTATTCATTAGGAATATACAGGTAAAAAAATTATGGTGAACTAGGTGAGAGCCCAGCTTTACAAGTCTGGCGTCAGGTGGGAGATTGCTCAATAATCAACTGGGCGATCACCCAGTTTAAACTAAAAAAAGGTGCAAAACCAGATGCAACATATATTTTGAAAGACAAAACTCTCTCTCACACACACAAACACACACACATTGTATCACACCTTTACCTACGGCTTTCACCTCTCCCCATCAAGGCATCTTCAATTACTTATTCATAGCGTACCTTCTCCTCCAACACACACGGTCACGACTCCATCATTGTTTTCCATTGCCTCACCCATTGATATTATCGTCCAACATTTTATAGCTAAGGACTTCGAGGTATGAAATTTACCTCTCTTCTTTTTCTTTCAATTTGGGTAATGCTCTAGTTATTCAATGATTGAGTATATATGATTGAAGAGTATGGGCTTAGGTAGTTATGGTGTATTGAATAGTGTTTGATGTGTGAATATTGGAACTAGGAGTAGAACCTTAAGTTCTTGCAACTAAAAAGGAAAAATTGGATGTCTCCTAGGTATTTCATTAATTGCCTAAGTAGAGATTCATGTCAATTTAGAGCTAAACTAGTAATTGGAATGATTCATATACATTTGGGATTGCTTTTGGTGTTGAAATTTGTTGATATTGTAATAGAAAACACCTAGAACAATTTGCACACCATAGCTTAACATAGATAGGGATTGGCCACCTTACGTTACCCACCTCGTCCTCCTCTCGTCTTACCCAAATAAAAAAAAAAAAAATCTGAAGCTAGGCTTAGAGGGGCAAATAGAGTCCATGATCCCCGAGCATATACCTTCATCACCTCAGTTAGCCCTAGACATCGAGACACCTGAGCAAACAGTTAGCTCAGATGTAGGTAACCCAAGTGGAGTTAGATAGATCTATTGGCAACATAAAAAATATTTTGGAGGTAATACAGCAGGGGCAGATTGTCATGGAGGAAGAGCTGCAAAAAGTGAGTATGCAAGTACGTGGATTCTAACAAAGTGATGACCAAACGCGTCATGATCAAAGAACCATAACGTACGCTTACAATAAGGTGCATGAGTAGATGATGCACTTCAGGAGTCAACAGGAAACGATTGACTGAAATTGTCGGCCAGATAGCAAAAACCATCTAGTCCTTGCGGCCCAATACTTCTACCAGCCAGTCGGACCAATCTGATTCCTCTACTCATCCGCACATACTCCGGAGGAGTTTCTGATCTTTTACTTCTTTATCTTGATTATGTTTACTTTTAAATTTGGGATAATGTAATATTTTTATTTGGGGGTGGGTAAGTATTTGGAGACTTTGGATCCTTGTTTCTTGCTTTTCATCTGCTTATCGGGTTTGTATAACTAATTCAATTATTAAAAAAATTGAAAAAAATAAAAATAAAAATAGTATCTAGTTTAGCGTTGAACGACATATCGCCTAAGATGCTATTTATTTGTTTGAATTGAGTATAATTTTAGTTAGAACCGGACAATATCGTATCTTATGCCTTTACTTATGTTCTTATCCATGTTAGACTTAATTATTTGAGCACAGTCATTATTGACTTATTACTTATGTTGGAGCATGACTTGATTATATGGATTTTATTGTTGATGAGTTAACCTAGATTTGAATAGAATCCTCAAATCCTTAATATAGAAACCAAACTGCCAAAAAATCATTTAGGGTGGGAAGGTCAGTGTTCGTGTTCATAGAATTTGATAATTTGGAGTTCTCGAATCAAAAATTTAGTTGAAGGAGTTTGAGTTAAGGAATCTAGAATGGGCATTGGTCACTTTTAAAACTCGATTCTCACATCAAAAGAAATTGTGATACATTTTATACTTCTCTTCGTAGCCTTTATTACTCGAGTTACTAAACCTGCTAGGGTATCTAAAACCTGGTACCCTATGGTCATCTAATTTGGAAGTTATTAGCTTAAAGCTCGCAACATAGGCCATTTAGAAAGTTTAATAGAGAGAAGTCTTGCCCATAAGATGTCAAAATAAAAAAAAAATCACAATCAATATATATGTTCATCGAAAAAAAGAAAGAAAGAAATTGAGATTTGGACTATCGAAAGTGAGATGTGCCAGGTAAGGACTTTGAGAATTTGGACTCTAGAGACTTGTGTGATTTAACTTTGAGGAATACTTACCATCTTCTTTCTAGGTTTACAAGTATCTAATTCTGATCACTTTGTGTGGAAAAATGCATTATAATGATTTTTTAGGAACCCACACATGCTAAAAATACCTTGTGATTGGAGGAAAAAAACATAAAGAGTGATTTTGGGCAAGATGTGTGAGGAAAAAATGACAACAAAAGGATTGAGATTGTGAATAAATCAACAACACTAAATTGGTTGTGTTCTAGTATGGTTTTGAGTTCAACGTTGGCTAATCGCGCGCGCGCACACGCTAAGTCGAGTATTGGATAAGTAAAAATTTATTTTTAATTTATTTTTGATGTTGTTTGGACCTTTCTGAAGTGTTACTTGAATTCGAACATGAGGCATATGGTAAGCAGTTCAACGTTGAGTCTATTACTTGTGAATTTTTTCAATATAGTAATATGTCTTATTCATAAGTTTTACTTTGTTTTATTCGAGGACGAACAAAGGTTTTAGAATGAGAATGTTTGATAAGTGCATTTTTTGCATGTATGTGGGCCATATTACTAAGCTTTTATGTTGTGAAAGTGTTAAATTTTACTTAACTTGGGTTAATTTTATCTTTTTTCAAATTCAGACCCATTCATAAGCAATTGGAAATGAAAGAGAGATAAATTGATGATTAGATGGAAAGTTTGGGGACTAATATGCACATGAGAAGAAGTTGAACGATCAAAATAGGTATAATTTGAAGTGGAGAATTAATTGTAAAAGGAGGCAAAGAACACATCAATATTCAATTTTAAGAACATCAAGATTGAATTCAAGAATTTTCGGTTGATGAACAACTTTTATATCTTTTGCTTTCTTCTTCACAACATGTTAGGCTAAAAAAATGTAGTGCTAGGGTTACGATGTATCTTGTATCATGAACCTTTAATTCTTAATTTTTCTTTTTGCCATTCAAACACAATTTCAATTATTGAACGATTTTCATGGAATTATCTTCTTTACAATTTTGTGCACAATGAATGTATCAATATTGTGACTTGTTTTACCCTCGAAAAATAGAAAATAAGTTACACATAATGTTAATTGTCACGGAGTCCGATAGGGAATAGAAATATACTGATATGCTTTATGTGATATTTAAGTATTCACAAATCCATTAATGCATTCTTGTATGTTCGCATCCGTCATAAAAACATAGTCAGGTCACATATGAGAATATGTTCAATTTTACTCGAGAGAGATTGTTAAACAAATTAGGAATATTGATCTTCATAATTGAATCGTGTTATCAAATTGTAAAGTTAGGGTTAAAGGGCATACAAGGGAACTCAGAATCCTAGTGCACTTTTTATTAATTGATTTTCATAAAAACTTGAATTAATCACATGTTTACATTGATTCTCGTTAATTTAGGCTGTCTTCATAAGTAGATTGCAATTTAGACATAGAAATAATCACAATTTTCATTGTTTTAGTTAAGGCTTAGTTTAATTGAATTTAAACCAATAAAATCTCTGTAGGTACGACACTTGGACTCAAAAATTTATTTTACTTCTTGTTAAAGAATTGTGTACTTGCAGTTATTTCAAGCGAAAAAAAATTTTCGTGACACATACAACACAACTCTTGTTGTAGGCCCAAGATTTAGTTGGGCCCACTTCTGCCTTCTTGGGAAACATTAAAATGTTATTCTATGAACTTTTCTAATAAATTGTCCTTCTTTCTCAAAAAAATTATTCCCACTAAAATTGTGAATGTGTGATACTTTAAAATCAGAATTAATTAACTAACTACAAAAATTTTCAACTTATTTTTTCATAGTTAACAAACTTGAACAATTCTTTCAAAATGAGGTGGTATTAATTAAATAGGCAATTAAACAGGTTAAGGTTATAATAACATACAATTTATGATCACAGGTACATACTGTTACGATTACAAATCATAAAATTTATAGGTCACAACTTATTTCTCAATCACGGATCACAAATTTTATAGGTCTCAACTTATTTATCTATCACAACTTATAAAATTAATTGGTCACAATTTATTTGTCGATAATGAATTATCAAATTAATTGGTCATAACTTATTTATGGATAACATATTATAAAATTAATTGATCATAAAATACCCTTCAAATCCCCATCCCATTGCACTCTCCCACTGTCGTCGTCACCGCAACTGTACCACCACCACAACTTGCACCAACAACTATCACCACAATCCAGATCACACCACATAGACACATAGATCGAACCAAAACTATCACCACCACATGACCAAAAACTATCATTCGGTGCTGCACACTGGCACCAGGCTATACGCCATAGCGACGCGCATCGCAGATCACTACAACACTTATTGTACCAACAAGAGGCTGCGCATCGCAGCAGTGCTCGCCATTGTTTATAACTTAAAGAGGTCTTTTTGCATGTTATTCTATCATATATGGTGTTCTTTTAGAAAAATTCAAATTTTGGGCTACATTTGTTTGGGCTATACGATCAATCATTCATCATTTCCCAATTATTTGTAATTATGTTTGCTGTTGGCCCACCATTTTAGATTTTTAGGATTTCGTGGGACTCGAGATATGAGATCAAGGAAATAGTCAAACGGGTCAAATCATGATGTTCTAACAGAATAATTAATGCAACACGAATGTATGTCAACAAAAAATCAGTTTGTCACACAATGCAGTTTCACACAGTGACTTAATGCCAATTAAACACAAAAGCAATTACCAATTTCCAATTAAATTCTACACTTCAAATAGGGAAAATAACTACTAAATTCTAGCGCAAGCAATAGTAACACCAGTCCTAATGTCACTCCGCACGATAACTCGCTAATGCTAAAATTTAAATGGGATAAACCAATTTAACAAAGCGGACTAAATCTGAGGGTCTATAATTTTGGAGAGATGCGAATTTGCTACTTTAGGAACACCACTATTCGCCCTAAAATTTCAGCAAATACAACAACATAGTCAAACACAATCGAATCCTGAACATGCAAAGGGCAAAATCCAGATTTCATTGTATAACCTGAAACAGAAACTAACAATACCAAAATATCAAAAATAACGTGAGGAACAAACTGCATGAAGACGCCTTCGCTGAAAAAAGTCGGGCGCGCTTCCATACATTGACAGTAGTCTTTGTGTGTGGCCACCACTTGCCGTTGCCACACACTACCAATCACGCGCCACACTGACGGGATTACCCTGAACGTCACACTAATGATCTCCATTTCACCAACCGACCTCTGGATTGGCCAAAAAACACAAAAACAGGTTCGACGGCCTTGATTTCAAACGGGACAGTTTCTGCGCTCCTGTTTTCTATTCATTTACGCCGATTTTCAAATTGATTTTTGGGCCAAAATCCACCACCTAGGAGCTCTGATATCAATTGTTGCGGAAGCTTGCTCCAAAATCTTCGATTCAATGATTTTCAGGCTCAATTTCACTTCACTTTCTTTACCAACAACCAATCTAAAACTGCTCAACCCATAACTAATATATTCACCTCGGTTGCTTTTCAGTCTCACTCACAAAGGACAAAAAAGTGGTGATGATTTGCAACCACAAAGGCAAAAAGAAAACAGGGAATAAGGCACAAGAAGGAAACCAAAATCAAGAAGGCAGCCACCGATTTTTCTCTCCAAAAGGGCAGCCGCGTTTTCTTCTTTCAATTCACACACACACACATACACAATGGCTAGGGCTAGACAACCATATATATAGATATAGGTTAGACTTTAGTTGAACCAAGAGAGGGGTTAAGACTCAAGAGCCGTCCAATAGATGAATATATGGACCGTTAGGAACATTAATTCTTGAAGTTATTATTAAGGGTTCATGTTGTTTTCGGGTTGAGTTTTAAGACTTAGTTGTTGATAATTAATTCACGTATTGGCCGAGGCCCGTGAAGTATAATCCTACGTTTTACATCATCGTCTGGGATTTATTAGGTATCAAAACCCAACAAAAACAGCTGAGATATTTGAAGCCCGAAGTCAGCCTCTCACCTCCTTCGATGAAACCTCCTGTCTAAACCTGAAGACCAGATGAATTGGTGTTCGGAAACCGATGGCTCAGCTTCATACTTTCTCTATGAACAATATGTGAAGATTCTACCACCCTTCAAATTGCCATGCCACCATATTACCGAACTCAATACATACTGCTTTCAGAGAACCTTTGTAACTAGCTGCCTTTGTCCATTTTATTCTTCCCAGCAGCAGTTGTATCGAATGGATTTACTATATATAGTTCTCAGATGTGTTTAGATGAGTTGTGGTTGTTTATTTTGTGTGGAGTCAATACTGCTTCAATATATTAATAGAGATATTAGTCAAACTTGTGACGGTTGTATAGCAGACTTATTTTGCGGATTTTGGTTCTGGTCCATACTGTTTTGAAGACGTTCGCAAAAAATTAGATTACATTGTAGTTGAAGAGCTTGCAACTGTACCTTACAAGGAAGATATCGCTCCAAAGATGGACACCGGGTCTTGTCGGCATCAGGTCTTGTTGCTTTCATCTGATCATAGTTTGAGAGCTGCCTGAGCCGTGAGATCTAATTTTGTTACATCTTTGGCATAGATTGGGCATAGTCGTTGAAAACTATCGTCATGTCTGGTGATAGGTTGACATCATACCAAGTATTTCTTGTACTGCTTTTGTTGCTGTACATGGCTTAAAACACTTCAATTGACATTTATGCTCAAAAAGCAAGTTCATTGGAGTATGTACGGCTGTGCATACAACAGGTAATCTCGTCTAGCTAAAATATGGATGCATTGGCAATAGAGATATTAGCATTAGATTGATGAGAAGTAGATTTTTTTCAATTGTTGTACACTTCAATAAAATGTGACAAAAGTATATATTGTTGTATTCTATTATTGAGCTTGTTTATGGTTCTATAAATATTGTTGGTCAGTTAAAGATACAAAGCTTCAGCAGTCCGTAGGAATTTCAATCGAAAAGTGTCTTCATACTCGTATGAGCTGTCTTGTATATCTAGAGTTTGTGGATGACTTATTTTGTTTCTTGATGGATAATTTTTCGAGGAGATCTAAATCATAAAGTGGACTGTGTCGCAATATGTGTATGTCAGTATGTGGTTTCAACTAGACATGGCATGATCTAATCTGACTCACTGGTCCTGTGGCTCATTCTGGCCAACTTACGAGAGCGATTTTCTAGTAAAATTTTAAAAAAATCTCCAGGCATGGTATCCTGCAGTAATACTTTTTAGTCTGAATTACATATAGGCGGGTAAGTAGATAATACTTCGGATGGGAGAGACATGGGTTACTTTGCATCGACTACTAGCCATTTGCATCGGCGTACAATGTTTGAATTTGTATTATACTGTTGTTTTTACACAGATGGAGATCTGTCCTTGGAGCCCGTATAGATTGCATTGTACCACCTGGCCATGGCCCATGGAGAAGTAGGGTCACGGCATAGGTCCACCCCCTATATGGCCGAATGAAGTAAATTTCCCCACCAAACTTTATGTCCAAAGGCCAACCAAGTGCAGAAAAAGACTTTGTTGACAGTCCATTAATTGCCTTTAATGTGGTAGGGGACTGTTCTTGGGTTTACTTTAGTCCTTTGTCTTGAAGATTGAACACCAAAGCAAGTAAAGGTACTGAATTCAAGCCATACCCGTTACAAAAATTGTGCACTTAATTACTGGGCATATTTCAATTTGACAATGCATACGTGTTGATGCCAGAATAAATAAGTACGTACTTTCTTTATATAAAATTGCGGAGAACCCATTTCTGTATCTTTTTTAACAAGGGTAGTGCCACGTGTGCCAGCCACCCTCCCAATAGGGGGTCGCCACGTGTCGAGTAGGTAAAAGATTATGACAAATATTTGGTACAAATAGATTTTTTCTTTTAACAATCACTAAATGGAGGTCGGACCACGTGTCCTCTTAAGATTGTATCTTTTATGTATCAATAAGTACTTCATCTATGCAGTGGTATGACTTAACCCTTTGAAGTCATTCAAACTAACCTACTTTTTTACTTGCCCCATTGGGCAATGCACAGACTAGACTGATCAATACCTTTCAGTAAAAAAAGGCAGCAACATTAATTAAAAGTTTTCCATTTCATGCAATAAATTCATTTTTCTTTATAAAGAATTCAAGAAACTCCCTATGCTTCAAACCCTCATTCGTTTATACACTGTCAACAAGTTTTCCCTGCCCAATAGGCTTCTCCTTTTCTTGAGATTCTTGTTTTTCGCAAGAAAATCTACCAAGTGTTTGTTAAATGCAATAGGGAATGTCATCTTTCTCCTTTGGTAAACAGCCGGCAATCATTTGCCTCTCTTGGATTGGTTGATTTTTGCTAAGCATAGTGAAAAGGGGAACAATTTTGATATTTTTAAACGATTTTCTATCATCTCAAGTCTTGCATGAGGCAACGAGGTTACGAGTTGCAGCCAAGGATGACTTGCCGGTAAACTTGGCACGTAGACTGCAATGGCATCGATGTTGTGTAGTACCATGTTTACGAGTAGACGGGCAAGTTATTTTTGGCTATATCTCTTCCTTGTTGATTCATGCTAGATTTCTGATGAGTTCACGAGGATTACACGTACGAAGCCGTGATATTTGTAGTAAGTTAACATCTCAAATGGTGAAAGAGTTCATCAGTAACTATGCCATGGAACTTTTTTTTTTGAAACTCTTTTAAGACTTCTTTATATTCATATGCAACTCCCGTTAGGTTTCTTTTTGCCTTCATATAAGTGTCTCTTCTTAACTAATATACAAATATCATATTTTTGCAGATGATAATGGAGTTTTGCAGGTGCCCTTAACCCAATAATCTTCTAACCAGCTGCATTTAGAATTTTGTGCGTTTTGGCTAATGTTTTCAGTTCACAAAATTTTTATTGTTAGATAACACGATCATGGGGGTGTTCAGCTCGAGATCTATGAGATCGAGCTTTATAATTAATCCTCTGTTTGGTACAAATTAAAATCAGATTTTAATTTGAGTCAAAGTCAAACAATCAATATTAATCACATCTTTCATGAGTCTCACAGCATTTCAACCACACATTTCCAAAACTTCTATCACAATCTACTAAAAATTTAATTTTAATCTCTAACAAACACCCTCTAAGTACTGAATGTTGTTTCGTTTCTCTAATGACTCGAGTTTTTGGCAAAGATAATTACACATGGTATAACATTTAGGGTTTAAGTCCCGCTTCTACTAATTTTTAAAATGATCATGGTATATGCATGTTATGGCGAGTTGAAAATATAATGTAATGAAAAAAATTATCTTATCTTTAAAGACACGAATTTTTGAACGAGGTGATTCGATTCCGTTATGATAATGCTATAGAAGCTACTCGTGAACTCCTTTATTTTTGACACCCATTTTAGTAGAAAAATGTGTTTTTGAATAGTGATTGATGAAATAATGTGTGGTTAAAAAGTAAGGAGAATTTTTAGATTTATGTGTAATATCATTTTATTGATAGAATGCGTGGTTAAAATGAAGAAAGAGAAAAAAAATGAGAATGAGAAAAAAAATGGGTGTCAAACGGAGGCTTTATTTATTTATTTATTTTTTTAGAACATGTGTACTTTATTTGCTTATCATTTGCGTTTGTTCTCGATCATGTTCGAATAAATTAATTTTCTTTACTTTGGAGTAATAGAGTTGTTTATTTGAATGTTATTTTTATAATAAGTATTTACTTATTTGAACCACATTATTTTGAAATAATATATTCTGTAATAGTAGATTGATAGAGAATGTGTGGTTGAAAAAGAAAGAAAAGTTATTGATGTGATGAAAAATATTACTTTATTGAAGAATGTGTTGTTGAAAATAAATTCAAAATTGAGAATGAAAATTTTAATATGTACCAAACATGGGCTAAGATAATAGTCTCTTTTAAAATAAGAAACTTGTGTTCAATTTTGACAAACAGTTTTTTTTTTAAAAAAAAAAATAACATAATTATTTACATATTTGTAAACATTTAAAGCTTTGCCAAACGTGAACTTTATATGTTTGGACCTGGAATACGTTGTCAAGAGAGTATTATTCTCATAATGCTTGTGGTCTTCAAGAAACGTATTATTGTTTAATTAATTAGACTTATGGTTCCCATATATCAATATTTTTAGGAAAGTGTTCTTCTTTAATTTATTCTAAAGTGAAAACTTCTTTAACCTTTATTGTTTAAAGATTAATCAGATTCGTGCTCTTATTTCTATACGTACTGATCTTTTTCTTTTAAGTTTTATAGCAAAGATATGAATTTTGATAATGAAATTGGATTTAAACCTTTTAATTTAATCCTCAACTCCGTGAACTTGAAGAGTTTCGTACAAAACATGATGTTATATATACTACGCATAAAGGGTTTTTATATATAGTCCATGTTTGGTATACATTAAAATTTTCGTTTTTCATTCGTCTACTCATTTTCAATCACACATTTTTCAATAAAATAATATTTTTCATCACATCAATAACTTTTCCTCTTTTTCAACCACGCATTCTCTATCAATTACTATTTCAGAATACATTCTTTCAAAATAATGTGGCTCAAACACACTCATAGACTGATTTAACAAATGTTTGAACTTGTCAATCAATGCCGATTAGGATAATTCGATGGCCTAAGAGATTTGACGATGTGATCTTGAATATGCTACCTTGGGTTCACCAAATGGTTCTTTTAACATTGTCAGCTCAACTCTTATCAATGGTTAACAAATCGTACCTTTAGATAAAATGGTCAGCAAAGTGCACTTCTCTAAATGTTTATTCATTTTCCTCTGTATGAAGTATATAATTGAGGACGTGATAATAGCCTTTGAGAAGTGCTAAAATTGGAGCACAATGTGCAATTAATGATTGTGGTAGACTATAGCCTTTGACAGTTACCGTACAAGAAACGGAAACGTTGGTGCAATAAGCTTAATAAAGAGAGCGCAAAAAACACCATAGTGACAAGTGCACAAAGAGATATGTGGAATCCTCACTTAATGTTTGTCGCACTCATTATGCTTCAAATGAAAGACCAATACAAAGTTCAATTAATGCTTTCAAATTTTTATTTAGAAAAAATTCTATACATATTATTTCTCGACCTAATTAAAGTTTTACCTAACTCAAGGATCAAAGTGTTGTAGGCAAATGCATCCCTTTGTTCCTGAGTAGTTTGACTTTGGGCTGATTAATTTGGAGATGTCACAATGGAGGTTGGTTTCGTTTTATTGACCTAGGTGTTGTTTAGGTTTTTGACATCATGAATTGTACTACCATCTCCTCATTCATTCAGGAATATACTTGGGTACATAATATATGTACATGGGATGTCCATAACCCTCACATGGAGTGTGTCCCACTTTTTTGCGGGTTCCGTTTCAGGTTATAGACACCCCATGTACATATATTATGTACATCAAGAATTTTTCATTCATTAATATGAAGAACTAGGACAAGTGGTAAAGACGTGAGATTTTCGGTCTCCTCATTCATACAATTTCCATAACTAAAATGAAGAACCGGATCTTTGTCACGACAAATACAAAGTACAAAAAACAAAAAGAAACAAAACAAATATTATATGTTAGCACAAAAGTGACAAGATTAAGTTTTGATCAATTACATTCTTAGTTCTACAAATCTTATACTGTCAAGAAATCCAGTTAACAACTGCACTTAACCACACGCAAAATGAAGTAAAAACTAAGTAGAAAATGCAAATTACAAGACAATAAGAAAAGTTCAAATCCACAGATCTGCATTCTCCAATTTACGGTCCTTGTTGTTTGAAAACAACTTGTTTGTCCACCGAATCCAAAATCCCATTAACAAAAACTGAATCCTCGTCGTCTGTTGCAATATTCAAATCCAACAAGGCACATTCCTGCTTCAAGTCCTCACCATTTTCTTGATCTTTCTCTATTTTGTCACATTTTCGTTCAGTATGAGGAGAATAGGCTCTTGATTCTGAGCTGAAATTTTCACAGCTCAAAATGATAATTGCATCCTTAAGTGGAACAAACTCACCATTTGAAAGTGTAATACTTCCATTTTCAATTGCCCTTTTGATCCCTTTTCGTGAATGATAATCAAATTGAACAACATCTTCCATGAAAAATACACGGCTAGGATTATCCCGTACAGCATCTGCAAATCTGTCAAAATAACTTTCACCATGTTCATCTCTTGCCCTCTTGTTGCTTACTTCTTCGGTTGAATCTTCTCTTGTTGCTGATGAGAATTTGCTTAGAGTAATTTCAATGTAGTTTTCTTGAGAACCAAAAATTATTTTTGCAATTTCTTTTGCCATTTTCTCTTTTCCATCAGAATCACCGCCTAAAAAGAACAGCCAGGTTTCTTCTTGACCCTCTCCATGTTCATGTTCTTTCTTGATCTTTTTCGTCATCAATCCTGATCGAGATTTAAGAATTGTACTCGCGATATCAGGAATTATGTCTCTTTGCCATGGAACTTTCTTTTCTAATGCATTGCAAAGAATGCTCATGATTTCTGAATTGAACTCCTTGAACCTATGCAAGAAGTCCATGTGATCTCCACTTGCTTCACTAGAGGAAGCGGAATTAGGACTTGAATTGGGATTCAATAAAAGGTCAGGTTTAGAAACTTCACCCTCATTTGCATGTAGAAAGAATTGGTGTTCTTCGGGTGATTGGTTTATTTCAAAAGTTGTCGGCTGCCACTCTTGAAGGCTTGGATGCAGCTTAGAATTGTGCTTACTATTTGAAGATATTGAATCAGATGAAGAAGGTGATAATGAGGACAAATTGAACATTTTTTCAAGAAAATGGGGTTGCCTGTGGACAGACTTGCAGATTGAGTTCCATTTCTTGCTAAGATCCTTAATTTTATCAAATTCCTGTACCATAAACACACGTCATTAAAGAAACTATGTCAATTGTCTTTTTAAACAATGTAAATATAAGCAATCAAATTTTCAAAAAAGGGCATTTCAAAAGTTAAAAATTAACCTGATCAGTGTCAGTTTCCTTTTTGTTTTCATTCTTGTACTGTCGGAGCCATGAAGGCAAGCTTGAGCTAGAAGAAGTGGTAGTGGACTTCATGTTGTCGTTCATTAGACCTCTAGCTTCTCTTTTAAAGTTAACCATGCAATCTGAGCAGCAAGTGAGGAACTTCTGGACTCCAGCTATGTGAAATAGCCAGTTGGAACCATCTTCCGGCGCCTTGCTTTTGAGTTGCATATCACTGAGAGAACATAAACAAATTATATATATGTTGTAGGCATAGATTAATAAACCCGAAGCAATGAATCGAAGGAAGCGGGAAAAAAAAGGCTTCACCTAGTCTACTCTAAATTATTAGTAATTAACAAATTAATTATAAAACTTTAGCAACGCAGTATCATAAAATTTACCTCTGAAGATTAAGAGTAAGAGCCAAGTTGCCATCAGGAATTGCTAGAGGATGAAGGTTCCAAAGAGTCTCTAAAGAAGGGCTGCCAACTTTGCATTTGTTGTAAGTCTGGAAACTTGCAGTGCCCATTATCCACAATTTTTTATTCTCTCCATCTCCAGATACCAGTCTACTTATCTCCATAATCATGTACTCCACAGGACAGTAGTAGCCAATATTCCGTTGCTCTCCATATTTAGACCAATACTCAGAAACCCAATTAAGATCACCCAAATACAACACAATTCCTCTACTTACAGAACTTCGAACAAATGACCTAAGCTCTTCAAGTTTCTCTTCATATTCTTGTCGAGAGACATTTTTCAGAGTGAAAAGGGGAACACTTATGAATTGTACAAACCTCATATCTAAAGGTACCTCTTTCTTGTCAAACTTATGGATTACTGCTTTTACTACTGTCTCAGCAGTGGCCGAACTCTCCCCTACAATAACAGTGTTTTTCCTTTTCTTGTTCATCATTGCTTCCACAACACTCATGACATCATTTTGTACTTGAATATTAGTCATTTGGGGATCATTATTTCCAAGAACTAGGAGTTTGAGATTGGTTTCTTTGGACTGATTAGTACAAGTCTCCAAAGAAACAGCTTGTTCAACATTGGCTTTAACTTGGGTACTTGAAAAACCAGCTTCCCTCATGACTCTACTAACACTTGGATCATCTAGAATGGAAATGACAAGCTGTTCTACCTCTATTTTGAGGGCTAATATGGGCTGCTGCTGCTGGTTATCTACCGAACCCCGGCGCTGGTGGGCTTGTGCACGCTTGAAGGCGGCCACCAGTGCGTTGGAGAGCGCAGGGAGGTGAGAATGAGGACCAAGTAAAGGGCTAGAGATAGACGTGGGAAGGCGATTTAGCGCTACGTTGAAACAAAGCTCAAGGGCTTTGCATTGAAGGGGATGAGAATGTGATTGAAGGCAAGCCCTTCGGAACAAACCGGCAGAAGAAGCAAGCATGGCACTCGCCACATGAAGAGGAGTAACCTGCGCATTTCACCTAAAGTGGTGTTTTAGCCCCCACAGTAATAAGCAACATTGTGAATGTCGTTTAATACCAACATGTAGTGGATTAGTATGAGTGGCGAGGGGAGGGATCAGGTGGGTGAGTTTAGTTAGGGGAGATGATTTTTTTTTATAAATATATATTTAATTGTTTTAAATGAGGTATATTAGTATTTTTTTGAAAAATTATGGGACTTTATTTACAAAGTTTTCTTATGGGACTTGAAATTCTTTTTTAATTAAGAGTCGCAGTCGGCATGGCATATCAATTGGGAAGATAAGCGCAATAATCATGCCATTCGCAATCTCGCTCTTTAAAAAGAAAGAAGAAATTATAGGTGAACACGAAGTTCTTTTAGATAGAAAAGTATTTAACATCATTGTACTTATCAACAAAAGATTGAGCCAATTAAATGAGCCCCGCATCTAGCATTAGTGTGATATAACACTAACTTAGATGGAAGGATATGATAAGTGAGTTCCATATTTTTATATTTTATTAAATTTAATTGGATATATTATGCTCATGGTTGGGCTCCATTCTCCCGAGATACACTTTTATCTTTCCTATTTTCAACCACACATTTTTCAATAAAATAATATTACACATAAATCTAAATTTTTTCCTTAAAGCCACACATTCTTCAAAATATTACTATGTAATGCATTTTTTTTCGCAAAATGTACTTTTAATGGAGCTCTAAGATTATAATTTGTCACCTAAAGTGGTGTTCTAGCCCCCCACTAGTTTTAAACAACATTGTGAATGTCGTTTATTACCAACATGTGGTGGATTAGAATAAGAGGTGAGGGGAGGGGTCAGGTGGGTGAGTTTAGTTAGGGGAGATGATTTTTTTTTTAAAAAATATATATATATTTAATTGTTTTAAATAGGGTATATTAGTATTTTTTTGAAAAACTATGGGACTTTATTTACAAATTTTTCTTATGGGACTTGAGATTATTTTCTTTTTAATTAAGAATCGCACTCGGTATGACATATCAATTGGGAAGAATAAGCGCAATAATCACCGATTCACAATCTCGCTCTTTAAAGAGAAAGACGAAATTCCAATGAACATGAAGTTCTTTTAGATAGAAAAGTATTTAATATCACTGTACTTGTCAACAAATGATTGAGCCAATTAAATGAGTCCCATATCTAGCATTAGTGTGCTACAACACTAATTTAGATGGAAGGATATGATAAGTCTAATTAAGCGAGTTCCATATTTTTATATTTCATTAAATATAATTGGATATATTATGCTCATGTTTGGGCTCCATTCTCCCGAGAAATATTTTTCTCTTTCCTATTTTCAACGACACATTATTTAATAAAATAATATTACACATAAATTTAAATTTCTTTTTCTTATTTTTGTCACACATTCTTCAAAATATTATTATTTAATGTATTTTCTCGCAAAATGTACTTTTAATGGAGCTCAAAGGCTATGATTTTTCACCTAAAGTGGTGTTTTAGCCCCAACTAGTACTAACAAACATTGTGAATGTCGTTTAATACCAACATGTGGTGGATTAGAATGAATGGCGGAGGGGAGGGGTCAGGTAGGTGAGTTTAGTTAGGGGAGATGATTTTTTTTTTTTTTAATATATATATTTAATTGTTTTAAATAGGGTATATTAGTATTTTTTGCAAAATTATGGGACTTTATTTACAAATTTTTCTTATTTTTATTTTTTATTGTTGTTGATGTTTAAACAGGAACAAGAAGTAAAATATCTATTTAAAAGTGAGATATTTGAGTTGCATACTTTCTTCTTCAAATAAGGGGTATTTATAGGGTTTCCTCCAAATTTTGGAGTAATTTGATCATTTGGAGAGAATGACGGATGTTAACTCCTTATTGACTATCTTCTAATAAATTTGGTTAAGACTCATGTTTTATTCACTAACCCATGTGCCATTCATTCAGGGCCGATCCTAACTGTAGGCGAACGCTTAAAGTTCCATTTTGATGCGTGTACCACAAATTTTGAAATGTTAATTGACTGATTTGAAGAAAAACGAAAATTATAATTGCAAAATTCTTTAAATTAGAATTATTATATGCAAACACAAGAAATTAATAAAATCTGAAATACAAATATCTCTAAAAAAAATCAAATAAATGACATAAAACTTATCACATACATTTGTTTATCATATAAATATATCACAACCATTACTTTTTCTATATATAATTAATTTGACCATTTATCTTTCCTACCATCATTTTTTCTTAAAAAGAAATAAAAAGTCAACTTCTCTCTTCAAAATTTACGCCCACTTTTTCTAATGCTCTCGTGGTGGATCTTACACCTTTTCAAAGAACTGTTGCTAAAGGCACCGATATTCATTTCTTTCTCTATGTTCTTACATTTCGGTTTATTTTTCAATTTTTTTTTTATTTTCAGTGTCATTGTATTGATTAATATTTTAATTAAATTAATACTTTTATGTAGGATATGTAATCTGGTTTGGAATTATTTTTTTCGATCTACTTATTATTCTTTTTTTTTTCCTTTTTTTATATTTGTACTGGAATTGAAATCTTGTATTTTGTCTTCCAATTTCGCTAATTATGTTGGGTTATTTTCTAAATCAAATTCAACAATTAATTTTAATCACAAATTTCATAAGACCTATAACTTTTCAACCACACATTCTATTGACTTTTATTAAAATTAGCTAGAAATCTGATTTTAATCTCCATTAAATAGAGGCTTGATATTCATAGGGCTTCAGTGTTCTAAAAAACTTGCCTAGACAACGCCTATACTCAAAATTCAGACAAAAATCTCGTGAAAGGCTTTTTTTTTTTTTAATTCCTAAATGGCTAAAATTTTCCCTTCATCTCTTTCGTCTTCCATAGGCGCACTTTATAAGTTTTTTTTTTTTTTTGGAAAGTCTTTCATTTGAATTTAGTTTTTTAATTTTTCTATTAAAAAAATTTCATTTGACTTTAATTTTAGGTTTAAAACTCTACAAAAGCTAAACATGACTTTATTCAATAAATAGTTAAATAAGATTTAAATTACGATGTTATTTATATTATGTAATTACTTCGAAAGCATTTACAAAATTACTATAAATCTATTCAGTAGGACTTGTCTAGTTGAAAATTAAAATTATACAAAATAATCTAGTTTTTGTATTTTTAAAACTTGAAAATTGTACAATTTATTAATTACTGAAATTGTTAAGTAAATATAATATTTTATAATTTTAAATGTTTGATATGTATTATGTTAATTATTAAATGATTAAGAATTTAAAATAATATTAAAAATAAAAAATGTTTTTTTACACATAAGTTTGTAAAATTTGAAGTTTCACATCCACATTTAACAGCACTTCACATTTTTTTGAACATTGAATGCCTCATATTTGAAGTTTGCATAAGACCCCCAAAATATCATGGTAACCATTATTTATTGACAACATGTAGCCAGTCTGGATGCCAAAAAAGGGTTCGTGACTTTTAGGCGAGCCTTCTACTCCTTCCCTTCATGTATCGCTTTATGATCGCCAATGGGGATAACTCTTGCAAGATGTATTTCTTGATTCAACAATTGCTTTATTGATTTTTATTAGTTAAAGAGAAGGGAAAAAATCCATCATTTAATAGCCAAAATGGAGAGAATGACGAGTTTTCTATTCAACTTGTTTTGTTGGGCCATAATGCCAAGCAAATATTTCTATCCTAGTTTGTAGATAGGTAGTGATGGTCGGAATAGTCATTTTCTTCCACGTCGCCTAGTTTCGAGTTTTCCCTTATCCCTGCTTGGGATGGATTAGGTCCCATGCCCCGTTTGCTGCCTCATTTATTTTTCACATACAGTTTAATCCATATTTATATGCATTAATGTTTATGTAAAAAACTATGTTAAATTTTATAAACTTCCCTTAAGGTTTATGATCCCTCGAATTTTAAAAAGAATATTGTTATTTATAGCCAGTGATTGTAAAGTGATCCTACGTGACCGTTTTTTATTTGAGACATTAACTTTTTATTTGAGATAAGAGAATTAAAGAAAATTAATGTCTTAAATAACAAGTTGCTAACATAGCATGACTATTGTAATCACTTATTATAAATAACATTACTCATTTGAACGATCTATTAAGCATCGATGTTCATCCTATATTAAACACAGATAATGTGTCATATAGATTCATCAGTGAATAAACTTATGGTGGACCTTAATATTTGAATTAAATTTAAACTCAACCAATGAGTTTATATGACACGTTATCGATGCTTAATATAAAATGAACACCGGTGTGTGTGTGTGTGTGTGTTCTTATTTATCTTTTTCACAAATAATTATATAATTTATATTTAGCCCTTGTTTGGTGATGATTAAATAAAATTTTTAATAGAATTTGATAAAAGTTAATTAAATGTGTAGTTAAAATTATTTGTTAACTTTGGCGTATATTGAAATTTTAATTTTAATTTCTACCAAATATGGGCTTTATATATTTATCGAAAATCGACCTTTCTATTTTTTTTATTAAAAAGGAATAAAATTGACCATAATTCTTTAGAAGACAAATGTAATAACTTTGATTATTTACTTAATCGTCACTTTTTATTGGATTTTTGGTACTACAATAAGAATATTTCAAATAGTAAGGCAAAACTACATGCCCCTACCCTGCCTCGCATTGCCTCACCCCGGTTAATATTTTTTATTTTTTATATTTCACAATTTAAATAGGGAA
>CAIGRF010363283.1:17550-28167 GCA_903798235.1 Fraxinus ornus | reverse complement strand
TCAATATTGCAATTGTGTGTCAAGGTGTAAAACTAGGGTTAAGAAGATTACTACTTAGGAATTCGTGATCCTAGCACATTCATCACATATTAGAAAATAACTCAAATCATATTCATATCCAATTTGCATTTAGTTAATTCATTCATTCATACTATACTTATCATTAATTTAGTTATAATTTCATCAAAACAACATTCTCATTTTTATTGTTTCGGTTAAGGTCACTATAATTAGAATTAGAGCTAATTAATCTCTGTAGGAACGATACTTGGATTCAAAATTAATTTTACTACTTGTTAACGAACTGTATACTTGCGATGGTTTTAGAATGAACGAACATTTTCCTGAACAAGTATGAACTATAAAATTCGTTCTCAGCCATACTTATTATGTCCCTATTCTCTAGTCAAACACACTACACATCAAATATGGTGCAGACATGAAAGTGAAGACCAAGATTTTTTGTTCGAAGATCCAAGGTTCATCCGAAGCCTAATCCCCATTGAGCATCCACCAAGGAATAATATGCTCAAGCACTAAGCATCAATTAAAGAACAACGGTGAAACATTTACGAAGTTATAGCCCAAACATGCTATAAAAGCCTCGAAAAAACAAAGTCAATCCAAAACCGTACAAAGGGTTATTGTTCATGAACATCAACCACAAACCTATTCTCCTTCTAGCAACAAGAAAAAACTTAATTTCATCGCACACAAGAGAAACTCCAAAAACTATGACGAAAGAAGAAAGTAGAAGAGCTGTGGTTAGAAGTGAGAGAATTGATCTTTGACTCAATATATATTCACACCATATTTTTTAATACATAAATGTTCTCTTGCCTATCATGGGAAGTCTTATCTTGGAGAAACCGTACTTACAAATTTTCTCCAAATGTGTGAATTAAAAGTAAGGTTTTCTATCGGCAAGTGAGCAGTTTATCATGTCCACTGTGGACAAAAGAATAATTTCGTTTTTTTAATAATTATATTACGTTTTAATTTCATGGAAGGTTCATAAAATTTATACATTATCACATAAATTAACATTTTTTCTTTGTATTCATATTCTGAAATTAATATAAATTGTTCCTGATTATAGTCTCTCCAAAATTTTCTTTAAGATGGAGTAAAAAAATGTATTTTAAAATTTTGAATCTTATTTTAAAGTACGTTAACATATTTTTGGACGAAAATCATGATTAAGGTTAAATTTTTTGATTAATAAAATGTTAAAAATAAGAATATGATAAAAAAAAATAATTTAAAAATATAAGTGTGATGATGAAGAAAGGTTAATGACCTAAAAAAAATGTGTTGTGAATATAACTACACATTTTTTTTTCTCTACGACAAATGAAGTAAGACGCCGCTGGAAGCCCTTGATCCAACTGTCCAACAGATGTCACGTGTCACCATCTACAATAAGTTGCAACAATAGTAAAACACGTTTTTGGACTCTTCATATTCGTAGCATAACCTCACAATACTAGAGCTTGTTTGGGAGAAATTATAATGAGATTATAATAAAGAGGAATATGCATCAACTAGATACATACTTCAAAAAAAAAAAAAAAACACTTTTAATATAGTTATAAGCACAGCCAAACAAGTCAATAGGAGCTTGGATAAAATATGCATCAACTAGATTAATTTTAATGAATTGCTGTCTACTGGTAAGGCCAGATATTAATTTCCTCATTAACAGCTTATGACTTTCTGCTTCATAAGGGGACAAAATTATATCATATAGCACATCTTAACCTTTCAAAAGCTGTGAGAGTTTTTGAGTGAATTATTGTGTGGAGACTTTATTCACCAAATGAGTTGGTTTAGGGTAAGGATTGGATAGATATGAAGATGTGCAAAATTTGGTACCGATTAAAATCTAAATTTTAATTTAAGTTAAATTCAACAATTAATTTTAACCATATATTTTATGGGTTCCACGACTTTTCAATCACTCATTTCATCAGTTTCTATCAAAATCTATTAAAAATCTAATTTTTATCCCCCACCAAACTGGTTAGTTTTGCCAACATATTGATTTATGATAATTGTGTACGAGTCATTGACAAAAATGAATCTTACCTATACGTAAATGCGGTGCTAGAATCTAAAATTTAGATAAATAAATATGTTATTTAATAAATTTTAACATTTAAATTAGTGAAACCTCGGATTAATGAGCAAATGTTGAATTTGTGAAGAATAGTCTAGTTTCCATTGATTTTTTGATCAATGAAGGGAAATAAATACCAAAAAAACCTATAAATTCAACATAATATTGAGAATTTGTACTCGTTGATTCATGCAGAATATAAAAATAACAGAACAAATAATTGAACATAATCAATAGATCCTCCTCAATTTTAACATACTTGAGTTGCGTTATTGAGAATTTGGACTCGTTGATTCTACATTAATCTCGGCTGCATGATGAATGATGCTCTAATACCAAATGATACAATGGAATGTACCTATTGATTCGCTTATGTATACAAGAAAATCGATATCGTAAACATATTAATTCAATATGTAAGAATACTATTAGATAATTGATAGTACTCAGTTTTATTCAATAAGCCCTCTTTTTAAGCAAACTGTAGTCCCAATCTAACCTTAGAAATAAAATTCTAATATAAAACCAAAATTAAAAAGGTATAATCCTTGAATAAAAAAAGTTGCCAAAAACAACTATAATGCAATAATTCCATTGAATCCTAAAATAATAATAATAATAGAATTCTAAAATAAAAATTAATTATCAAGGAAAACTCCTAGTCAACACTTATTTTGTATTGCTTTTGAGTAGGCTTCAATTATAAGTGTTTGCCATGATTACAACAAAGAACAATTCAACCATATTGTGATTGTTTCGCGTTGTTTTGGTTCGCTAACAATTAAGAAAGGATCAGATGATTGTGTAAGGAACAGACCTCTTGAGACAAAGTCCCAAAAATAGGTGTATTTACTGGCGAAGATTTACAATTGGAGATAGACAAAATGCCTCCAAGGGGCGCAAGCATACGAGTACTGAAAGAAGGATTTTAAAGTTAAACTAAAAAATTAAAATTACATATTCTCTGTTGAGAGTTGTTGATTCGGGGGACTTTTCTCTATGTCTTTACTTCCTTTTATATTCCCTTAGTGACTGCTGAGTGATGAAACTGCTCGGAACTGCTCAATCACTTTGTAACTTGTCCACTTCCTTCATAATGACCGCCTTGTTGGGGAGAAGTTATCTAATAATTTACCCTTGCCTTTTAACTGTCTATCCTTGAATCGTGGGGCATGTCAAATTTGTCTAATAACTGCTTCCATAACTGCTGGACTAGGTAATCACGATGCCTTAGATGTGCTCCATCCTGGGCGACTCGAAGGTTTGGGCGATAATAGGGCCATCGCTCTGGGCGATCACGTGACACTTCATTCGTTCAGCTTCTGTGCGTTCTGCAAATTTGGGCGATGACGCTTTTCTTGTTCCTGGGCTTCTATTACCTTCATCAATGATTCTTCCTACGCCTATATCTTGGACTTCCTAATTGGGCTTCTCATCTTAGGCATTTAATCTTGGGCTGCATTTTTAGGGTGTCAACAATTACCCCCCAATATGGCAGAATTAATACCAATTATTAATTTTTGCCATATTCACTTTGTATTTTTCCCATAATATTTGAAATTCCCGAGAATTTCAATCATTACATACTTTCATTGCCTTAAGGAGTGCGACGTTACAAACCCTTATAAACCCAACGGACACGTCACTTCATTGCTCTTATTCACGTCATTATATCTTGCACTTATTTCTCGCCATTTCGAACACTGCTAACTTGTTTCCCAGTATTTTTAACACTGCTTCTCCTTTCCTCACGTGTTCACATTCTTTATTGAAAGCCATTAATTTGACTTTGAAGGCCTGGATATCGGTCATTCGCCTTTGCTGTTGAGAACTCATCTAAAGTTCTTTGGTTATTCTTTTGCCAATCACTGGCTCCTCCAAGACCACTATGTTTAGCCTCATTTGATTGAACATTTCAGTGAGTGCATCAACTGAAAATGGTTCTTCACTTTGGGCAATAATTTGAGCTTCTTCCCCATCTTGGATTATCCTGATAGGCCCATAATTTTCTTCATACATGAACATTTCCACTGAGTTTGCTTCTGTCACAAAGGGTCTATGATCTGCTTGCACCACTTCTGCTTCGCCTTTGTCATTCCAGAAAACCAAGCACTGGTGGAGTGATGAAGGTATGCAGCGACTCCCATGGATCCAATCCTTTCCTAACAATACATTCTAACTGGTGGGACCATCTATTACAAAAAAGACAGTGGTCCTGGTAGTTGTTCCTATAGTTATATCCAATATCATAACTCCTTTTGTCGAAGTTACTCCTCCATTGAAACTTGTGAGGATGACTACTGTTGGGATCATGTCACCCTCTGTTTTAGCAAATTTCTTTATCATTCTGGACGGAATGGTGTTTATAGCTGCACCATTATCGATAAGCACTTTTGCCACAGGTATTCCATTGACTAAAGCTTTTACATATAATGGCCTCAAGTGCTTGGTTAATTTCATGACTGGCCTTTTGAATATAACCTTTTCAGCCGCATCTATTTCTACCTCTTGTTTGTCTTCTGTTGAATTATCTCCTCTTGATAAATCAACATGTAGCATGTCGCACTGAGCCCTTTCTTCTGGGACTTTTTCTCTCTTTTTCTCTGATGTTTCTTCTTCAGTTACCCAACCTGTGGGAGGAGGCATTATCCTTGGAGGTGATCTATATTTTTCAGAGTGAGGTACTTTCTTTTTCCTCTTGGGTGTCCCGTACAGCACATAGAAATCGAAAGAACGCCCAGATGGTTCTCCCAACAAATCTACTTCACGAACTCCTTCTGGTGTAATTGCTTCAACAAGATGTTGTGGGACACTCCTCTTTTCATTCTCTCTGCTTCCAGATCAATTTCCTCTTCAATATCAGTCATGCCATCATCTTATTCCTCATCGTACACTTCTTTAGATGTTTGGCATTCGTCGCATTTTAGCACACATGCTTCCTCCTCGTTATCCTCCTTCTCTTCATTTTGTTTTTCTTTATTTTTGAATTCGTCAGCTAGTAAATAATTATTAGCCATGACATGAGGTAACGTACAGAATCGGATAGTAAGAGACTGATCCAGATCTTCTTCATCTTTTCTGTCTCGCTCAAACTTCGATCTCCCAGACGAACTCTCTGGCAATTCTCCCATTGATTCACCAGTATCGATCTCTTCGCTGTCTTCGAGGACATTATGATTGGCCACTTTAAGTAGTTTGGGTGCTTTAGGACGTGACTCTCCCTGTTGCTATCTCATCATTCGTCCATAATTACGCTGAAATCGTCTTTGTTGGGTTCTGGTCATCTCGTTAAAGGGTATAACTCTTCCTGCGTTATACTGGAACGAATGTGATACATTTAGTTAGCGAGGTTGTGGCCTGAACATTTTTCCTTGATTGATCGGCCTGAATTGCCTTTCCCCAGGTGGTCCTCTATAAAACGACGTACCTCGCCCTCTAATAGGCTGAGCGATTGGAACGAAATCAGGGCGATGGTGATGCTACCATCTCATTGGTTTCCCTATATTCATTTTAAACTCTTCCTTACATCTGGCACACAGGACGTCTTCATCCAGCTTAGGTTCCTTCCCTTTGATACGCTCAAAGACGCTAGGATGTGGCTTGAAGTCCTCTTCTCCATCATCAATCACCAATTTGAATTTTATCAATTTGTTTTTGAAACCAGTTGTCAACATATTTACCCCAAGTGGCTGTGGGAAAGGGTTTTCATCCAATGACATCTTCTTCTTTTCTTCGAACGTGATTCGTCCTGACTCAATGGCATCTTGTAACATATGGCGAAAAATCAAACAGTAATTAGTCATATGTGACCATGCATTATGCCATTTACAATATTTTTTACCCTTAATCTGTTCAGGGTCTGACAATTTATGCTTATCGCTCAACTTTATTTGCTTATCCTTATATAGTTTGTCGAATATAAGGTCGGCCTTAGTTACGTCGAACGAGAACGTTCTAGCTTTTTTGTTTTCACCCCTTACGGATTCATCATTGCCTGACGCTCTAGGTTTAGCCATTATGGGACAAGTGTACGTATCTCCTTTGATTAATTCGGCAAAACATATTTTAGTTTGATCATAATAATCATCACTGATAGTATGAACGTTGAAATTTGGGTCTTTGTAATAAGTCTCTTTACTAGAATTTTTCATCTGTTCTTCTTCTATTATCGATCGTTTATATCTAACCACATTCACGTTAAGTTGGAATAAATCAGGGAATTTTATATCCTGAAATTTCTTCTTTAAATCAAAACTCAAGCAACTTTGAGCGATTTTGATGAACTCCTTTTCCGGTAGAAGTACAAAACATTTACTTCTGACTGTTTTGAACCTTTGTAAGAAACTTTTCTCCCATTCGTTGGGTAATTGACGTAAATTCGCCAAATCGGTCAAAGTGACTTCAGACTCAGTTTTGTAAAATTGAGTATGGAATAATTGTTCCATTTGCTGCCATGTTTGAACAGAATTTGCTGGCAGATTGATGAACCAGGAGAAGGCTACCCCTGTTAATGAACTTGGGAACAACCTCAATTTATGATAATCATTTACTTCACCGCTTTGCAGCGTGAATTGCCATATGTGTTCTAAAGTCGACACTTCTCCTAAACCAGTGAATAATGAAAATTCTGGCACTTTGTATCCTCTAGGCCATGGATATGCTTGATCTTGTACTATTTCCATGATTTGATTCCTTAACACGGCGTTAGGATCATATGAAATTCTCATTGGTTGATTTACTGGTTGATTTATGTGAGGCCTGATAGTTTGCCCTTGGTTGGTCATGAAAGTACCACTATTTGGGCTATTATGACCATTAAACTGAGTATTTAACCCATCATTAGTACGTAAGATATTCTGTCCATTGTTCATGACATTATTTCTTACATTTGGATTACCCCCCAAGTTGGTAGCCACGTTATCACTATTCAAGTTTAGCGTTCCATTTCCCCCTGAGTTTGAAGTAGAAGGGCCGAAGGGTGGTTCTAAATTTGGGCTTGAATTTAAATCAGAGGAATTATGTGGTGAAGTATGTCCCACAATTGTCCTGGTTTGAAAGTGACTCCTTATGGGCATAACTGGTTGACATATTTGACTCACCAACTTGTTCATGATTTCGTTTAACGTACTTAGTTGCTTAGCCATATTGTCAAAGTGCATATTTCCATTCTGAGTAAATTTTTCCATATTGTGAATATTACGTAAGTTTACCTGTTCAACGACATCCTGCGTGAGTTCCCCTAGCAATGCACGCATTGTGCGAGGGCTCAATTCTGTCATTGGCTCGTAACGACTGTGACTGCTCTAACTTTATCCATCTGTTCGTGGAGAGTATTGCTGCTCCTCATATCGTTCGATTACAGACTGGACTACTCCTTGACTTGCTAGTTTATTATCAAAATTCTTATGAGGCATAATGTCCCACTTTTTGTATCTTCACTTACAAAACACCACTGTCCCATCGGACGTGCCAAATTGTTTCGCGTTGTTTTGGTTCGCTAACAATTAAGAAAGGATCAGACGATTGTGTAAGGAACAGACCTCTTGAGATAAAGTCCTAAAAAGGGGTGTATTTACTGGCGAAGATTTACAATTGGAGATAGACAAAATGCCTCCAAGGGGCGCAAGCACACGAGTACTGAAAGAAGGATTTTAAAGTTAAACTAAGAAATTAAAATTACATATTCTCTGTTGAGAGTTGTTGATTCGGGGGGCTTTTCTCTATGTCTTCACTTCCTTTTATATTCCCTTAGTGACTACTGAGTAATGAAACTGCTCAATCACTTTGTAACTTGTCCACTTCCTTCATAATGACCGCCTTGTTGATGAGAAGTTATCTCATAACCGTTACCATTACCCTTGCCTTTTAACTGTCTATCTTTGAATCGTGGGGAATATCCAATTTGTCTAATAACTGCTGGACTGGGTAACCATGATGCCTTAGATGTGCTCAATCCTGGACGACTCGAAGGTTTGGGCGATAATGGGACCATCGCTCTGGGCGATCACATGGCCCTTCATTCGTTCAGCCTCTGTGCGTTCTGCAAGTTTGGGCGATGTCGCTTTTCTTGTTCCTGAGCTTCTATTATCTTCATTAATGATTCTTCCTAGGCCTATATCTTGGACTTCCTGATTGGGCTTCTCATCTTGGGCTGCATTTTTAGGGTGTCAACAGTGATAATTATACATTCATTACCGGAGAAAATGGAATCTTACAAAAAGTTTAGTAAATAATACTTCATTTATACGAGCTACAAAAGCACGTGCCTACATTAAATTCAAAAAAGGTAAGTTAAGTTAAATTAAATTAAAAGGTGCTTGTTTCTTGTATATTTTCAGTTTATTGTGTTCAATTGATAAGAAAGAATCTCAAATGAAATATTAGCCGTTGACTTAAAAATTGTCGATAGTCAATAGATTGTCAATGTTGGGATAGTGATAGGGTATCGTCATGACTATGTCCAAAAGTTATAGATGATAGCCTAAAGGCAATGTACTCAGTCAACCTTGTTTCAAACATTTTTCTGCATTACCCATCCACTTCACTTCGCTCTGTATCTCTGATACCTACTTGGAAATTGGAATAGAGTATGTCACCAATTTGTCCAAAAATTATAACTTGATAGCTTAAATTCAATCCACCATATGTCACCCGAAATTAAGCTCAAAATCCACCCAAGCCGAGTCCGTCAGGTCCATCTGCGTTTCAAGCTTGCTCATACACACGTCTTAGGTGGTGCTAGGATTGTTTAGTAAGGATTCTCCAACGGTCAAGTCAGTCAAGCAGTTATAATATCATCATAAAAAATATCAACATATGTTAATAGATGGTGAATAAGTAAGTATTGTGTATATTACATGAATTATAACCTACCTCCACGTGTCTCTTTATATGCTTTTGTCTTGGACCTTATTTGGTAAGGTGAATAGATTTCTCATCGATTAAAATTGATTTCCTATGAGGATAGTTTCGTAGGTACATGGAATTATTGACAGAAATAATACAAGTGATGCGTTGGCAGTATTTGTATGGTGTATTTTACGTGTTTGTTGTGTAAAAAATAATGAAAAACTGCCTGTCTTTCTGTAAAAATTCTATCATCTTTTTTTCTGTACTCTCTATAGATGTTTATCCTCTGCATTCAACCAATTTTCAGAAGCAGTGTTAATTAGCTCTTAATATGGTATCAATGTTTAGCAATTAGTTGCCAACTTATGTATAAAATGGCCTTATTACTCTATAATTTTGGAAGATTTATTTATGCATCAACATTATCAATATTCATGATACAAGAAAATACCAATTTTATTGGGTATATAAAGGAGATTTAGGGATGGCAAAAAAGCCATCAAACTCGATGCCCACGTGGTCTCGTCCCGAACTGGGGTGGGAATTACCTGCTTAGTCGGGTATTCGGATCGAGGACGGGATGGGAGACTTCACCTCAGGACTGGTACGGGTAACAAGGGACCCTCTCCTCCTCTCCCCGCCTCGCTTAATTTTTAACATATTTTTCAAAGAATTCAATACTTTAAATCGAAAACTCCACGAAATTTTATTAGTTCTAATAGAAGATTACAACTAAGGTTATCTAAGTAATATGACAAACAATAAAAGCTTTAGTTTACCAAATATATTTGAATAACTTAACATTTAAAAATTGATTAGTTAATTCAAGAAATTAATAAATATAATATTATGGGTGTGTTTGTCTCCCATTAATGGGAGAAAAATAGAGTAATAAATAGTATTTTTTGAAGAATGTGTGGTTGAAAATTAAAGTAATGTTATTAATTCGTGTGTAGAATATTTTATTGAGTGAATATGTGGTGGAAATTGTTTCCTATAGCAAACAACGTTTGATAAAATGGATGACAAACAAGGGCTATATCATTTTAATGAATGGGGGCAATAAAATGAATTATCACTAAAAAAAAAAAAAGAATAGTAAATGGTGTAAGAGTCCCACACCACCTTAAACGGGTAACAGGGCAGAAAATTACCCAGTGGGACAAGAGGCGGGGGAGATTGTCCCGACCCTGATCCGTCCCGTTGCTATCCCTAAAGAGATCACATCAATGAAAACTTAAAATTCAAGCAACAAGAAATCACTCGTCGACTACAAATTATAGATACTCTCCTTTAAGATCGAACAATTTCATCACGTGGAAGTCTTGTTTCATTTTTAAGTTGTTTAATTATTATTTTTTAGTTATTTATCTCATTATTTGTTTACTAATCCTCGTTGTACAAACATTTTGACATTTTATAACTAATACACAAAAGGATTCATAGCAATTATAAATGTTTGCATCGATCAATCTTACACTTGCATATCCTCTTTCTAATTTCTTTACATTGTATTTGATTTTAGAAATACTTTCTTATTGTTATATGTAAGGTTTTAAATTGAAGAATGAAATGGCTCTCATTGAAGTATGGAAAGACTCGAATACGTCTACATATATATATTCGATTTTGTAAGTCGATTCTATATT
>CAIGRF010363173.1:33948-54623 GCA_903798235.1 Fraxinus ornus | reverse complement strand
GTTCCTCAGCGCCAATACACTGCCCCCGAAGACATTTTTCCCGATGCCCGAACTCATTATCAGGAGGAAGACGAGGTCCAAAGCCAAGTGGACTGGCGATATGATGGAATGGAAACCCCTCAAGGAGTAGCTGAAGTCGATCCCCCTACAAACTGTGCCACAGAAGCACCACAAGAAGTCCCATTCGTCTTCCCTCCAGATTGGGATCACGAAAATAGGCCCCAAAGGTCTGCAAGTGTGTTCGACAGAATAGGCCCAGGAGTGCCTAGAAATAGGCGGGCCCTCTCACCTCAGGAGCCTAGAAATAGGCCGCATAATTCTCCGCCACCAACGCCTAGAAATAGGCAATGGGAGCCTCGTCCTTACAAAGATCAGACGATCCATCAAGAAGAGCCCCCGGCCCGACCCCCTAGAAATAGGCGTGAAAGGCGAAATCAAGCCAGAAATGAGGCAGGGGCCTCCCAATTGCCCCCACAACCATGTCAAAAGGATGATGAGGCCCTAGACGAGCCCCAAAGATCCTGTGATCTAGATGATGACGATGAACACTCTCCTTTCTCCGAGGCTATAAGGGATGCACCCATTCTAAACAACTTCACACTTCCCAAGATCCCGAAATACGATGAGAGAGGTGACCCTACTAAACACATGGATAATTACAAGACGCGCATGAACCTGAAAGGGGACACCCCAGCAATGAAGTACAGAGCCTTCCACCTGACCTTAAGCGGAGGGGCGAAAATATGGCATGCGAGGTTGCCAGAAGGAAGTATCCGAAGTTGGCCTGAATTCAAGAAAGCCTTTTTTAAAATGTTTTGCAACTACTAAGGAACGGGAGAGACCTATACAAAGATTACAAGCTATGAGACAACAGCAAGGTGAACCCCTGAAATATTTCATTTCACGATTTACCGATGAAATGACATACTGCGTGCAAGTCACAAATAAGGAGGCATTGGCCGCGCTGAGAGGAGGATTGGACATGAACTCCCTCTTCTAGAGGGACGCGCAAAACAAGGATCCTGCCACTTATGACGCTTTACTGGAAATGATTAGGCGCAAAATCCTCAATGATGGATTTAAAAGATTACGGGAACAGGGTCAGTCAAGGTCTGCCGCCTCCACAAATGCAGAGGGGAAAGGGACCTACTTCCCATTTAATGAACAGTCAGGCTCCAATGAACCATGGACAGGAACTCGTCGCGGCAACACTCAGTGCGGTGCCGACCCTGGCATACGAAGAAGTCAACCCTGGCACCACGACCCACCAACGCCTAATAAACCAGAGGCGCACACCAAGAGGGGGAAATAGGGGACGAAATGCGGGACCTATAAATAGGGATGAAGCATCACAGTATTGCACATACCATCAGTTCTATAGACATCCAATCGAAAATTTCCGGGACGCTGCCAGACGCCCCGCCAAAAACCTGCCAAGTAGGACGAATCAATAACCTCTGAACAATGAACAACGACGACCCAGCAGGGATAACCCCCCGCGCGAGAGGGAGAATGACACTGAAAGATCTAGGGACGCTCAAAGACAGAGGCGGAGCTCTCCATCGAACGCTGAACATGACCCTGTTCGGGAAATTGACACCATCATTGGTGGACCTCATGTAGGAGGGGACTCTAGAAACTCCCAGAAGAATTATGCTAAGGAGGCAAGTGACCGGTGACCCAGCCATGACCAGCTACGTAGTGAATCAGTCCCCTAATGGAATAGCTATCCCTCTAATCACTTTTACGCAAAAAGATACAATTGGATTACATTACCCACACTGTGACGCCTTAGTGATAAGGGTCGTCTTGGCCCGCAACGGCCTGAAAAGAATGTTAGTGGATAATGGAAGCTCAATCAACATCATATTTGGCACAACCTTTGACAAAATGAAGGTAGATCATGAACTAACCCCAATGAACTCTCCCTTGTGCGGCTTCACGGGAGACAGCATCATCCCAAGAGGAAAAATCACACTGTCCATAGAAATGGGAGTGGAACTTTTGATCGTCCGCCATTTTATGCAATTCCTGGTAGTTGATAATCGCTCCGCCTATCATGGGGTACTTGGAAGACCTGCCCTGAAGGAGCTATGAGCAGTTACTTCCATCCACCACTTGTGCATAAAATTCCTTACTGAAGGTGGTATTGCAACTGTTCGAGACGATCAAAGAGGAGCTCGGGAATGCTACTCCAATTCCCTGAGAAAAGCTGAACCCAGAACACACGTCATCTTTACCGACGTCGAAATGAAGGACCCCCCTGAACAAGGGGAAGATGTCCTCATGGCGGAGGTCATCGAAGAGGTAAGTACCTCTGACACGATGCGGTCCCCAGAACCAGGAACAATTGCAGCAAGGGTTGTTAGTTTGGAAGAGCTGGATCCACGCATTATAGACTGCGAACCTCTGTCAGCCCCAATGGAAGAACTAGAATCTTTCCCAACTAACCCTGCAGATCCAACAAAGCAACTACAAATGGGAAACGACCTACCTGCGAAGACCAAAAAGAAGTTGAGGAGTTTTCTACTAAACAACCTAGACGTGTTCGCCTGGAAACATAGCGATATGATAGGCATCGATCCCAGGGATAGCGTCACCATTTGAACATTGATAAAAAAGCTACGCTGCACCGTCAGAAAATGAGGGCCCTCAATCCAGAAAGGTATGAGGCTCTGAAAGATGAGGTGAAGAAGCTGATTGACAACAGCTTCGTTAGAGAATCTGTATATTCGAAATGGGTGTCCAATCCGGTCTTGGTCAAAATACACAACGGAAAAGGAGGGTCTGCATTGACTTCTCAAACTTGAACTAGGCTTATCCAAAAGATAGCTTCCCACTTCCCAGGATAAACCAGTTAGTAGATTCAACCGCTGNCGCGAGAGGGAGAATGACACTGAAAGATCTAGGGACGCTCAAAGACAGAGGCGGAGCTCTCCATCGAACGCTGAACATGACCCTGTTCGGGAAATTGACACCATCATTGGTGGACCTCATGTAGGAGGGGACTCTAGAAACTCCCAGAAGAATTATGCTAAGGAGGCAAGTGACCGGTGACCCAGCCATGACCAGCTACGTAGTGAATCAGTCCCCTAATGGAATAGCTATCCCTCTAATCACTTTTACGCAAAAAGATACAATTGGATTACATTACCCACACTGTGACGCCTTAGTGATAAGGGTCGTCTTGGCCCGCAACGGCCTGAAAAGAATGTTAGTGGATAATGGAAGCTCAATCAACATCATATTTGGCACAACCTTTGACAAAATGAAGGTAGATCATGAACTAACCCCAATGAACTCTCCCTTGTGCGGCTTCACGGGAGACAGCATCATCCCAAGAGGAAAAATCACACTGTCCATAGAAATGGGAGTGGAACTTTTGATCGTCCGCCATTTTATGCAATTCCTGGTAGTTGATAATCGCTCCGCCTATCATGGGGTACTTGGAAGACCTGCCCTGAAGGAGCTATGAGCAGTTACTTCCATCCACCACTTGTGCATAAAATTCCTTACTGAAGGTGGTATTGCAACTGTTCGAGACGATCAAAGAGGAGCTCGGGAATGCTACTCCAATTCCCTGAGAAAAGCTGAACCCAGAACACACGTCATCTTTACCGACGTCGAAATGAAGGACCCCCCTGAACAAGGGGAAGATGTCCTCATGGCGGAGGTCATCGAAGAGGTAAGTACCTCTGACACGATGCGGTCCCCAGAACCAGGAACAATTGCAGCAAGGGTTGTTAGTTTGGAAGAGCTGGATCCACGCATTATAGACTGCGAACCTCTGTCAGCCCCAATGGAAGAACTAGAATCTTTCCCAACTAACCCTGCAGATCCAACAAAGCAACTACAAATGGGAAACGACCTACCTGCGAAGACCAAAAAGAAGTTGAGGAGTTTTCTACTAAACAACCTAGACGTGTTCGCCTGGAAACATAGCGATATGATAGGCATCGATCCCAGGGATAGCGTCACCATTTGAACATTGATAAAAAAGCTACGCTGCACCGTCAGAAAATGAGGGCCCTCAATCCAGAAAGGTATGAGGCTCTGAAAGATGAGGTGAAGAAGCTGATTGACAACAGCTTCGTTAGAGAATCTGTATATTCGAAATGGGTGTCCAATCCGGTCTTGGTCAAAATACACAACGGAAAAGGAGGGTCTGCATTGACTTCTCAAACTTGAACTAGGCTTATCCAAAAGATAGCTTCCCACTTCCCAGGATAAACCAGTTAGTAGATTCAACCGCTGGACATGAACTTCTCAGTTTCATGGATGCCTACTCCGGGTACAATCAAATCCCGATGTTTTCACCTGACGAAGAACACACATCTTTCGTCACAGACAAAGGGCTCTACTGCTACAAGGCAATGCCCTTCGGATTGAAAAACGCCGGAGCGACATACCAGAGGTTGGTTAACAAGATGTTTGCTGACGTCATTGGTAAAACGATGGAAGTCTACGTGGACGATATGCTGGTAAAAAGCCTGAAAGCAGCGGACCACATCGCTCATCTCAGCGAAGCGTTCCACATCCTGCGGAGGTACCACATGAAACTCAACCCCTTGAAGTGCGCGTTCGGAGTATCATCGGGCAAATTCCTCGAATACATTGTTAATCAAAGGGGCATCGAAGTAAATCTTGAAAAGGTCAAAGCTTTAATAGAAATGAGATCGCCCCAGAAGCCAAAAGAGGTGCAGAGCCTCACCGGACGAGTTGCAGCCCTAAATCGTTTCATTTCCAAGGCAACAGACAAGTATCTACCTTTCTTCAAAATTCTCAATGGAGGAAACAAGTTCCAATGGACCGATGAATGTGAGTCGGCCCTGCAGGGGCTAAAGGAGCATCTGGGATAAGTACCGCTCCTATCCAAACCCAAGAACCACGAGGTATTACACGTATACTTAGCAGTAACCTCAGGGGCCCTGAGCTCTGTTCTAATAAGGGAAGAAGACGGTCATCAGTTGCCGATATACTATGTTAGCAAGGCGTTGAATGCAGCGGAAACACGATACCCTGACATGAAAAAGTTGGCACTCGCCCTGGTGATAGATTCCAGGAAACTAAGACCATATTTCCAGGCTCACAGCATCCATATCCTGACAAATTATCCCCTTAAACAAGTACTCCAAAAGCCTGATGCCTCAGGAAGACTGCTTAAATGGTCCGTTGAACTCAGTGAACTCGATATCATCTATAAATCAAGGGCAGCTGTCAAAGGGCAAGCCCTGGCGAACTTTGTGGCAGAATTCACCCCCGTAACAATCATCAAAGAAGAAATGGAACCCTCTGAACTTCCAATATGGAGGCTCTCGGTTGATGGATCCTCAGGGAGTGTAGGATCAGGGGCAGGAATCGTGCTGGTTAGCCCGGAGGGGCATAAGTTAACATGCACAGTAAGGTTTGGCTTCCCAGCAACAAACAACACGGCGGAATATGAAGCCCTTCTGGTCGGGCTTCGGTTGGCCCAGGAACTGCAAATCGAGAGGCTCATAATCAGCAGTGATTCCCAACTAGTAGTCAGCCAGGTTCATGGAAACTATTCTGCAAGAGATAAGACCATGGCTTCCTACCTGAAATTGGTAATGGGTTTGATTCCTTCCTTCAAGAAATTCCAGTTAATGCAAATACCGAGATCTCACAACGCCCACGTTGACACACTGGCCAAGCTGACAGGTAGAAAGGACTCTGAACTACTCACCATCGTTCCAATAGAGCACTTATCCAAACCTTCCATTGAAGCCGGAGAAATAGCAATGTGGGTGGAGGGTACACCCCCCTGGATGGAGCCCATCATATCTTATTTAAAGGATCAGACCCTACTATCTAACAAGGAAGAAGCCAGAAAACTAAGAAGAAGAGCCGCCCATTTCATCTTCCAAGATGACGTACTGTACAAGCGAGGGTTTTCACTACCCCTGTTAAGGTGTATTGGAGGAGAGCAGGCAGACTATGTACTCAGGGAAATTCATGAAGGTGTATCTGGCAATCACATCGGAGGATGGTCGCTGGTACAAAAAGTGCTGAGACAAGGATACTACTGGCCCACCTTAAAAAAGGACGCACAACGATTTCTCCAGAAATGCGACAAATGCCAACGGTTTGTCACCATCCCGAGGCAGCCCCCTCAAGAGCTAAATGTGGTCTCCAGCCCTTGGCCATTTACAAAGTGGGGAATCGATCTGATCGGACCTCTTCCGAAAGGAAGATGAAGCGCAAGCTTCGCCATCGTCGCCATCGATTACTTCACCAAGTGGGTAGAAGCTGGGCCACTTGCAAAAATAACTGAAGCAAATACATCAAAGTTCCTCTGGAGGAACCTCATCTACAGGTTTGGCATCCCTCATTCGATCATTTTAGACAATGGTCAACAGTTTGATAATAAGAAAGTCCGAGAGATGTGTGAGGAGTTGGGCATTAAGAAGTACTTTTCATCTCCGCACCACCCCCAGGCTAATGGGCAAGTTGAAGCCGTAAACAAGACAATCGAGTATACCCTGAAAAGGAAGCTTGACGCCTCGAAGGGGGCCTGGGTAGACGAACTACCCCAAGTCCTTTGGGTAATTCGAACCACCAGCCGGACTGCAACAAGAGAGACCCCATTCTCTATGGCGTATGGATCCGAAGCCATGAGCCCCGTCGAGGTAGGCCTTCCCTCCCCAAGACGGATACACTTCAATGTAGTAGACAACGATGAAATGAGAAAGTGTGGCCTAGACCTCCTTGAAAAAAGAAGGGACGAGTCCCAAGCCAAAATGGCGATATACCAAAGGAAGATGACCAAATACTTCAATGCCAAGGTAAAAAAGAGATCCTTCAGGGTGGAAAACCTAGTCTTTCGAAGAGTCTTCTTATCTTCCAAAGAACCAGGAACAGGCACTTTGGGACCCAACTGGGAGGGGCCCTACTGCATAGAAAAGAAAATCCGCCCAGGAACTTACTGGATCAAAGATATGGACGAAAAGATGCAGCCACACCCTTGGAACGTAGAGCACCTACGAATGTATTACCAATGAATGTAAACTACAGCTGGATGGTCTTTCCCAGCATTTGCAAAATAAATAAATCTTTTGATTCCAGAACACACTTTCGGGCGACTTAGGATGCGTAGGCACTTCGGAAGAGAGGACGATCAACAGTAGGGATCTCCTCGCTTGGACTCCGATGTTGACCTCACATGCCTCCCCGCAACGATCACATCAGGGAGAAGCCTTTGCATGGGTGAACCATCCACCATGCAAGGATGCGTAGGCACTTCGGAAGAGAGGGCGATCCCCAGTTGGGATCTCCTCGCTTGGACTCCGATGCTGACCTCACATGCCTCCTCGCGACAATCACCTCAGGGAGAAGCCTTTGCATGGGTGAACCATCCACCATGTAAGGATGCGTGGGCACTTCGGAAGAGGGGGCGATCCCCAGTTGGGATCTCCTCGCTTGGACTCCGATGCTGACCTCACATGCCTCCCCGCGACAATCGTATCAGGGAGAAGCCGTTGTATGGGTGAACCATCCACCATGTAAGGATGCGTAAGCGTTTCGGAAGAGAGAGCGATCCCCAGTTGGGACTCCCCGCTTGGACTCCGGCGCTAACCCCGCGTGCCTCCTTAAGAGTATAAAAAGGATAGAACAAGGGACGGTAACGCCCGGCAGTGTCAAGCAAACTTGAGATTCCCATAGTCACAAGATATAAAATGGATGAAACAGAGGACGGAAAGGAATAACTTTTATTCATCAAAATAAGTACAAAAAGGGGGCCCGAAGGCTTTATACATGATGAAATGCTTCCCTATTCATGGGGAGGGGGACAAAACAAGGGACGGTAACGCCCGCAGCGTCAAGCAAACTTAAAATTCTCATTGTCACAAGATCTAAAATAGACAAAACAAAGGACGGAAAGGAAAAATTCTTTTATTCATCAAAACAAGTACAAAAAGGGGCCCGAAGGCTTTATACATGATAAAATGTTTTCCTATTCATGGAGAGGTGAAGGTAGCTACCCCTGGTCGGCAGGGGTAGAGGCCACCTCTTCCACCGGGGCCTCGGTAGGTACCACCTCCATGCAATCCTCAATAACTGGGGATTGAGGCGCTTCTCTTCAAGAAACTCCGCTTTCAGTTCTGAAGCATCGATATTGGGGAACAACTCTTCCACCTTGCTGATCACCTCGTTGTATTCATACTTCCTCCAGTATAGGCCGAGGCGCTGATACTCCTCGGTATTGTGGAAATTTGCGATATAAGATCTCACCGCAATGTCACCCGCTTCAACGATATCTATCTCATACAAGCGACATTCGTTGGCATACCTCTCCACTTGTTTCTCCATAAAATCCTCGGCGTTCCTACTGGCGGATAACTGAACACGTGTCTCCTCCAAAGTCTCGGCAGTGAGCCTTTGATGCTCGTTGGAAGTCTCCACCTTCTTAACCAGCGAGGCCACCTCACATCGAGAGTCACGGACCTCTAGCTTCAAAGCCTCAATTTCAGTTAAGGCAGAGGCCAACTTCACCTCACCATCAACTTTATGAGCATTCAACTCCTCAACCTCTGCCCTAGCCTTCCTCAGCTCCGCCTCAACAACGGCCAGTTGAGCATTGGCACTACCCAGGGCCTCGACAGTAACCCTCTGATGGTCGTTGGAGGTCTCCACCTTCTTGGTCAACAAAGCCACTTCACATTGGGATTCATGAACCTCGAGCTTCATGGTCTCAATTTCGGCTAATGCAGAAGTTAACTTCGCCTCGTTTTCGACTTTACTCGATCGCAAGTTATCTGCTTCAGCACGGAGTTTCTTAAGTTCATCCTCAGCTACATTCAGCTTATCATACGAAGCTTTGTTCCTCTGCTGGATATCGACCAGTAATCCTTGGCATTCCAAAGCTATCCCAAAAGCCCTGGTACTCTAGCTCACCAGGGTGGCTATCAGATCTACTGCATCACAGGTGGCCACATAATCTTGCCACCTTTCGGTCCAAAACTTGTCAAAGGCAACAGTCGTGCCGCGAACCTCAGCAGGTAACATCTCGATCACTGCCGCGTCGATCTTGCTATCACGGCCCCCCAGGAAGTTGCCTGATTTCCCCGGGGTCCTCGTTATAACCTCTTGAGAAATCTCAGCAGAAGCCGATGACATATCCCCAGCATATTCGCTAATCTCCCGAAGCTGCTCCTCCATCGTCGCATCAATAGAGGCTTGCAACAATTTTGGGGTATCAGGAATCGCCTTTCCTACATATGACACAGTCGTCCCAAAACTCCCGGAAGTCCCACCAGCAAGGGCTAGCCTCCTTCTCTTGGCAGGCTCCTCAGATATCCCCTTACCCTTATCGACGGTAAGTTCAAATTCTCGAGATGTTTCCCCCCTCTCTTCTCTTGCTGCCGGATCCGCCGAACAACGTCCTGATTTTCGTCTTGCCTCCGAAGAAGATTTCTTGGCAGTGGCACTAAGAATCGTCGCCATGACAGGCTTGGGATACTCCTTCTTAGGGGCCATCCTCTCGAGAGCGCAGTAGAACTTTCCAGGAATCCAATCAAAAATGAAAGCATGATGCTCGAAGATTCGATGGCGGAGAGAGTTTAGAACATGAAATCTGTAGCGAAATGTTGGGATGCTGAGATTTTGAGTTTTATACGAAAAGAGAGACGAATTTCAACCATCAGATCAAGATCTTCATGATCAGAGACGTTCAAATTTCTAATGATCTGGACCGTGGAAATCGAAGGGTTATTCCCTTAGCAATGCCCCAAATCGATGCGTGCATCCCACGGCAAGATGTCAGCATGTGGACGGATTTTTGGGAATCTCCCAAGCTAATAAATGCCCATCATTGTGCATTCAATTTAATACGGCTAAGCGTGTGTTGGGGGCCGGTCTAGTACAGCCGTCTACAGGGGAAACAAAAACTTCACAATCAAACTAGGTTCGCGGCCTTGAAAGTCCATGTGAACAAAAACCATCCCCCAAGGCTCGTGGCCTCGAAAAATCAGTATAACCTGCTAACCTCATGCAGTTGAACTAGGTTCGCGGCCTCGGAAGTCCATGTGAACAAAAACCTCACAGTCGAACTAGGTTCGCGGCCTCGGAAGTCCATGTGAACAAAAACTATCCCCCAAGGCTCGTGGCCTCGGAAAATCAGTATAACCTGCTAACCTCATGCAGTCGAACTAGGTTCGCGGCCTCGGAAGTCCATGTGAACAAAAACCAGTATAACCTGCTAACCTCATGCATTCGAATTATCCCCTACCCTCCCAACAGTCCAATTCATCACTCAAAATTCCATGAATAACACTCAGATTTTTGGCCTACACAATCAAGCGGATCGACGTGCATCCTAGCTAACACTAATTGTCTACAAGTCAAACCTCTGGCACTTCGTCACACAAATACTTCATTCGTTCGCTTGAAAGGGTAGTGTTAGGTCATTGACAGACGAGCAACGACACACAAACATAAAACATCAAATATAAAGTTTAAAATATAAGTCATAAAGAACATAGAAATGGGAAATTCCATTGATAAGAGATTGATTTACATATGATGGACGAAGGGTCCTTACATCAAATGGTAAAAATTAAGGGAGGGGGGATTGAGGTGGCTCGAAGGGCACAATGGCCCCAACCTCGGCAGGTTGACCTCCCCAGCTGTTTCTTACCCGGCCTTCGCCCTCCGCCTCCGCCGGAGTCTGAGCTTCCCCTTCAACCCCTTCATCCTCCAAAAATTCAGCCCGAAGATCGAAAGTCTGAACCCCCTGGTCATTCAACCATTCAATCACTTCAGTGTAAGCATACCTCCTCCAATAAGCGCCGAACCTTTGATAGTGTTCAGTGAGATGGAAGTTGGCTAAGAAGTTACTTTCAGCATTGGCATTGGCAAGCTCAGCGTCGCTACGAACCTTTTTTACTTCTTCGCTCAGGCCAGCCACCTAGGAGGTTAGGTCCTCTATCTTCAGCCTCAACTCCGCATTATCCTAGTTAGCCTTCTCAAGAGCTTCAACAGTGAGTTTTTGGTGGGTATCAGATGTCTCCACCCTCTTCGTCATGGCAACCACTTCACTTTGGGAGTCATGAATCTCCTTTTTCAAGGATTCATTAGCTGCCAAGGCAGAAGCAAGTTTGGCATATCCTTCAGTCTCCTTCTCCTTAAGGGCTTCAACTTCCGTCTTGGCCTTAGAGGCCAACTCCTCGGCTTGCGAAGCTTTCTCCATGAATTCTCAATTTTTTCTCTGAAGCATCTTGAAGATAGCCTCCGCCTAATGGCCATGCCAAAAGACCTAGTGGCTTGAGCCACCATAGTCGATATAACATCCACAACGTCGCTCGTTTCGATGAAGTTCTTCCATTTGTCGGTCCAAAACGTGTGGAAGGTCGTCGTGGTAGTTTGAGTCTCGGGAGGCAACGGAGCAAGGACCTGAGGGTCAAGTTCAGCAGAAGACTTAGACAGAGGCTCCCTTTCGGAGTTGGTGGCTTTGCTATTCTTGACAGGCTCTTGCCTCAGGGGTTCCACGACTGCAGGGCGCTTCTGCCCCCCGCTGGCAGCAGCGATCGAGGCTGCCAACAACTTCTCCCCGGCAGGGGCCCCTGGGCAAGGTGGTACTACGTCGAATGAACTACCCACCCCGACAGCCTTTTTGCCTTTGTCTGCTTGGGAAGGCCCACCATCGTTTTTAGAGACAGCCTCCCTACTGACCCTTTCGATTTTATTCTTTATCTGCCTCCCCCCAGCAGATGTGCCTTTCACCCCCTTCCTACCAGAGGTTGATGTGGCAGTCAAAATCGTAGCCATATCGGGAGTGGGGAGTTTCCTCCTGTCAAAATTTTCTGCACAAGACCAATATTAAGTCAGGGGTAAAATAACAAGCAAAACATATGTTACATAAGAGAGTTTGACGAGAATCTCTTACCTCTAGAGGCCATCAGGCTTAGATTTTCGTAGATATTAAGTTATCAAAGTGTCGAACTGATGTGGGTAGTCTATAAATATCTGACAGGACCTCCCAGTACCCCCTATCAAGCTCGAAATGTTCAACGACTCCTAAAAAGAAATAGCAAAAGGTGAGTCAGTTAAAGAGGAAATATCCATTAACGTCAAGACGAAGCCATAAAATGCACTCACTGGGTTCGGAGTAGGAGGTTGGGACTTTGACGAAGGGGACAGAATTACCCTCACACTCCTGACACTTCCCCCGAACCCAGAACCATGTCTCTTTCCACCATTTGATGGATGAAGAAAGACCCGTCACTAAGGGAGCATGCCCCCCCCCAAGGACACATGGAGTACCAGCCCCTGGAGCCCCCCTTTCCTAACGACCTAGGCTGAAAGATGGTCTGAAAAACGTATAGGGGCATATCCTCACCCAAGGAGGTCTGCTTCCAAAGAATGTAAGACCCAACCAATTGAGCCCAGGCGTTGGGGGAAAGTTGGGTAGGGGCTAGCCCGTATAACCTAAGGACAACTCGGAACAAGGGATGGATCGGAAGACGAAGTCTAGATTTCAGCAAAAATTCACTGACGGCAACACACCACTGCATCGGATAGCAAGGTCATTCGTTTGGGGAAGGGGATAGAAGCTCGATATTATAGGGAATCCTGTATTTCACCCTAAGTTCAGCTAGTTTAGTTGGGGTAGTGTTCGAAGGAACTCTGGCTGCCCCCCAAGTCATCCCGTCACCCTCACTTTCGGACCCCCTCTTGGAGGTAGTTGCATCCCTGCCAGCTTCTACTACCCTAGCAAGGTTGACAGTAGGGGTAACCCAGATCCTCATCTCACCCGCCAGTCTGTGAATCATCGCACTACCCTCAGAGGAAGAAGAGGAGGAATAAGCCATTAACAAGAAAAAATGGAACCTCACGGCACTTACGGAATCTCCTAGAAAAGGGATAAATGGAGAACGCGAATATAGACTTCAGCAAATTTCTCGAAAGTTTGGAAGTGGCTCCGACGAACAAGCAAAAGCGTGCAAGAAACTCAAGAATGCAGTGTTGTTGAGAAGAAGGCTTATGAACTCTTATGAAGGAAAGGAGAAAAATTCTCAGAGGCATTCTCCTTTTTATAAGCACGAGGATTTAAATCTGGTCATTGGATTAGGGCTCGATCCATCTAGTCGCACTTCAAAGGGCTAAGATCAGAGCCGCATGTTTCCCCAGACGTTTCGAATTCAAGAGCCTAGATTAAAGCGTCAGATGTACTCGCTTTGTCGCATCTGGAAAAGACGAAGGGAGGAGAAGAGACAGCAATGATTACGCATTTAATACGGCGACAGTAGCGTGTATCGAGAATCTCACCCGCATGATTGTTCCTCCTTGGGAAGGAACAACAACATCAAATCATTGAAGCGTTATATTTGAGGATTCCCCAGGAGGGTCTGCCTTTCTGGGGACTTCGGCTTCCGCTAATATAAGCAGGAGGGTCGGCCTCGTCCTGGGACCTTTTCCTCCATGAGCGAATCGATGACACCCGAAAATCCATGCGCTACATGAATAATCATGCATAGACTTGGGAGACTATTGTTCCCCCTAAAAAATGAGGGATCCACGTTATCGCTCCACCTTTGACACCACGTAAGCAAAGGGACCCACATATGCAGTCCCGTGCCACCAGCGGCCTGGTTGGTAGAAAGTCGACCAAAATTATGATGGTCTGAGGCTCCCTGAAGAGCCCCAAACGCCGAGGCATCCGAAGCTCTTCACCGCCGGGGTCCCTCCGCAAGAGCAGACCCTAATACCGACAGGTCCGACACCGCCCTCCACTGTAGATTCGAAGATCCATCAGAAGCGATTGACAAGACAAACAATAAAGAGATGTCAGTGTGTCAGCCCACTAGGACGGCAAGACCTATGCCCAAAGCATTAAATACCTTGAAGTGACCTTGATGTGAGGCTTCGGGCGTTGGGATGCTACCACGTGTCTATGGATCCAATGATATTAAACCGGTTAAAATAGTATAAATAGGTTCACTTTGTACAGAAAAGAGAAGGATTCTTTGGGTAATCAGACAATTAAACAAGAAACGTCTTTATTCTTGTGGGGAAGATAGTGGGAGGGGGATTTACGTTGTTCTTTACATAATTTGCAAACACAATAGCAAATATACAAAGATTCCTACACAACGTCATCTTCATCGTGTCTATCGTTCCACATATTTCATGACAAGAAAGAGATTGATTTTTGATTGTCTTGATGGGGTGATCATTGATAGCGTGATTGTCTTCCAATAATCTTGCCGGAGTCTGAACATCTTTGTCTCTTGCCGGAAAGTGCCTCCCGCTTTCATTCAAGCCTAACTATTGTCCTTATACCGGTAGAAACGCGCCGGATCCGTACTTGACGTGGCAAGAGTGGGCCCGGCATCTGTTGAGTCCATTTTTTGAGGTCAACAGAGAATTTTAGATCGATTGAATTAGGCGGATGATGGATGGATAATGGGTTTATATTGGGTCCCCAATGAGCTTGAGCACGATGTGTTAAGTTTGTCAATTGCAAAAATCGGGTGTTAAGTTTTAAACTTGCAAAAATCAGATATTTATTATTATTTAATATTAATTAGTTAAAAATTAATTTTTGGTCACAGTTTTTTTGCAAGTCACAAATTTCCAAATTAGTTGGTCACATATTTTTTTAATAGTTACATATAAAAAAATTTTATGTCACAATTAATTCGTTGGTCACAGATCAAAATTTACAGGTTACACGGTCAAAGATTTTCAAATTAGTTGGTCATAGATTTTTGCGAGAGACACAGATTATATAATTTTTAGGTCACATATAACAAAATGGTGGTCACGGATTATAGAATTTTAAGGTCACGGATTATATTTTTAGTTGCAGAAAACCAAAATCACCAGATCCTCCACCTGCACCACCGTCGATTGCCACTACCATTGTCAACCCATCACACACCACATCAAGTAAATACCACCGATGTCCTACCTAGATCCATCGCACCACCATCACAACACAACCTCACCAACACTACCCAAGTCACCACTGCCAACAACCACCACCTATGTTTTGAAGAAAAACACCACTAGAATCATCAATTTCAGTAGGAACATATGCATTTCGAGGAGGAATATGGGCAAATTCAATTCCAGAAGAAAAACACCAGCAAATAATACAAATTAAATTATTAGGTACCCATTATTAGAGAGAGAAGTGGAAGAAGTTGAACTAATATCTGTAGCAGCGGAGGATTCACAGATGAAGCTTCTGTTTTTGTTATTGAAGTTCTTGTGACGGCGAGTATCCTTGTACAGGGCGGTGAAGGCTAACGTGCGCACGAGGTTAATAGGAGTGATTAAGTTCCCCCAGTAATAGGAAGAAGGTAAAAATGAAGACACCAAACTACTTGTGACGACTAAATTTAAAACTGCGGTGGCGCCGGCCGCCATCATATGAGGTTTTCCAATACAGAGGCAGCTGCTACTCCAAATATTAAAGCATATTCTTCAAACAATAGGCTTACAGCAGCGTCGAGCGACGCCGATCTCGGAGTGCCACTTGTTGTTAGGTGTCGTGAAGCGCCGCCGTGATGCATTTGACAGAGAGGAAAAGAATGGGGAAGAGGAAGGAGGCGAGAGAGAGGGGGGAAAGGAGTAGAGAGATAAATTAGGTCTTCAATTAGGGTTTTAATATAATACCTGATTTTTAAATAAATAACTTTAGAACTGATTTTTACAAATCAATCTTTAAACACCTGAATTTATGTAATTACCACTATTTTTTAATATTAATTACAAAAGAAAAAAGGAAAGACCAAGTTTTTTGGTTCCTTTGGGCACGAGAAGGCCGCCTCAACTACCCGTCTTTGGTCTAATTCCGAATGTTAACGCGATATAACACCAAATAGTAACGAACAACTTTTTAATAAATTAAGCCCCTGTTTGGTGATGATTAAAATCAAATTTTGAGTAGATTTTGATAAAAGTTGTTGAAAAATTGTGGGACGCGTGAAATATATGATTAAAATTGATTATTGACTCTTATTTAGATTAAAATTTAAATTTTAATAGGTATAAAATAACGTCAAAAAGGTGGCAACAAATTCAGCGAAAGATCAACTTATGTGAGGGTTAATTTTATCAATCATTCTACATGTACAACATTTGTTAACAATATTGGTTGACAACTAAACATTTGATACCATCACATCTCATTTTAAAAATTGTTAAAGCTGCTTTTTATATTAAATGCCCGTTTGGTAGAAATTAAAATCGGATTAAAATTGAAAAATTAACCGTTATTGTTGACTTTTATTAGACGAGTGAGACCCAATAACGACTATATTTTCAATTTTAATTGGATTTTAATCGGTACCAAACGAGCTCTAAATAATGTAATGAAATAACAAGCAAACCATTCTNTTGACACCACGTAAGCAAAGGGACCCACATATGCAGTCCCGTGCCACCAGCGGCCTGGTTGGTAGAAAGTCGACCAAAATTATGATGGTCTGAGGCTCCCTGAAGAGCCCCAAACGCCGAGGCATCCGAAGCTCTTCACCGCCGGGGTCCCTCCGCAAGAGCAGACCCTAATACCGACAGGTCCGACACCGCCCTCCACTGTAGATTCGAAGATCCATCAGAAGCGATTGACAAGACAAACAATAAAGAGATGTCAGTGTGTCAGCCCACTAGGACGGCAAGACCTATGCCCAAAGCATTAAATACCTTGAAGTGACCTTGATGTGAGGCTTCGGGCGTTGGGATGCTACCACGTGTCTATGGATCCAATGATATTAAACCGGTTAAAATAGTATAAATAGGTTCACTTTGTACAGAAAAGAGAAGGATTCTTTGGGTAATCAGACAATTAAACAAGAAACGTCTTTATTCTTGTGGGGAAGATAGTGGGAGGGGGATTTACGTTGTTCTTTACATAATTTGCAAACACAATAGCAAATATACAAAGATTCCTACACAACGTCATCTTCATCGTGTCTATCGTTCCACATATTTCATGACAAGAAAGAGATTGATTTTTGATTGTCTTGATGGGGTGATCATTGATAGCGTGATTGTCTTCCAATAATCTTGCCGGAGTCTGAACATCTTTGTCTCTTGCCGGAAAGTGCCTCCCGCTTTCATTCAAGCCTAACTATTGTCCTTATACCGGTAGAAACGCGCCGGATCCGTACTTGACGTGGCAAGAGTGGGCCCGGCATCTGTTGAGTCCATTTTTTGAGGTCAACAGAGAATTTTAGATCGATTGAATTAGGCGGATGATGGATGGATAATGGGTTTATATTGGGTCCCCAATGAGCTTGAGCACGATGTGTTAAGTTTGTCAATTGCAAAAATCGGGTGTTAAGTTTTAAACTTGCAAAAATCAGATATTTATTATTATTTAATATTAATTAGTTAAAAATTAATTTTTGGTCACAGTTTTTTTGCAAGTCACAAATTTCCAAATTAGTTGGTCACATATTTTTTTAATAGTTACATATAAAAAAATTTTATGTCACAATTAATTCGTTGGTCACAGATCAAAATTTACAGGTTACACGGTCAAAGATTTTCAAATTAGTTGGTCATAGATTTTTGCGAGAGACACAGATTATATAATTTTTAGGTCACATATAACAAAATGGTGGTCACGGATTATAGAATTTTAAGGTCACGGATTATATTTTTAGTTGCAGAAAACCAAAATCACCAGATCCTCCACCTGCACCACCGTCGATTGCCACTACCATTGTCAACCCATCACACACCACATCAAGTAAATACCACCGATGTCCTACCTAGATCCATCGCACCACCATCACAACACAACCTCACCAACACTACCCAAGTCACCACTGCCAACAACCACCACCTATGTTTTGAAGAAAAACACCACTAGAATCATCAATTTCAGTAGGAACATATGCATTTCGAGGAGGAATATGGGCAAATTCAATTCCAGAAGAAAAACACCAGCAAATAATACAAATTAAATTATTAGGTACCCATTATTAGAGAGAGAAGTGGAAGAAGTTGAACTAATATCTGTAGCAGCGGAGGATTCACAGATGAAGCTTCTGTTTTTGTTATTGAAGTTCTTGTGACGGCGAGTATCCTTGTACAGGGCGGTGAAGGCTAACGTGCGCACGAGGTTAATAGGAGTGATTAAGTTCCCCCAGTAATAGGAAGAAGGTAAAAATGAAGACACCAAACTACTTGTGACGACTAAATTTAAAACTGCGGTGGCGCCGGCCGCCATCATATGAGGTTTTCCAATACAGAGGCAGCTGCTACTCCAAATATTAAAGCATATTCTTCAAACAATAGGCTTACAGCAGCGTCGAGCGACGCCGATCTCGGAGTGCCACTTGTTGTTAGGTGTCGTGAAGCGCCGCCGTGATGCATTTGACAGAGAGGAAAAGAATGGGGAAGAGGAAGGAGGCGAGAGAGAGGGGGGAAAGGAGTAGAGAGATAAATTAGGTCTTCAATTAGGGTTTTAATATAATACCTGATTTTTAAATAAATAACTTTAGAACTGATTTTTACAAATCAATCTTTAAACACCTGAATTTATGTAATTACCACTATTTTTTAATATTAATTACAAAAGAAAAAAGGAAAGACCAAGTTTTTTGGTTCCTTTGGGCACGAGAAGGCCGCCTCAACTACCCGTCTTTGGTCTAATTCCGAATGTTAACGCGATATAACACCAAATAGTAACGAACAACTTTTTAATAAATTAAGCCCCTGTTTGGTGATGATTAAAATCAAATTTTGAGTAGATTTTGATAAAAGTTGTTGAAAAATTGTGGGACGCGTGAAATATATGATTAAAATTGATTATTGACTCTTATTTAGATTAAAATTTAAATTTTAATAGGTATAAAATAACGTCAAAAAGGTGGCAACAAATTCAGCGAAAGATCAACTTATGTGAGGGTTAATTTTATCAATCATTCTACATGTACAACATTTGTTAACAATATTGGTTGACAACTAAACATTTGATACCATCACATCTCATTTTAAAAATTGTTAAAGCTGCTTTTTATATTAAATGCCCGTTTGGTAGAAATTAAAATCGGATTAAAATTGAAAAATTAACCGTTATTGTTGACTTTTATTAAACGAGTGAGATCCAATAACGACTATATTTTCAATTTTAATTGGATTTTAATCGGTACCAAACGAGCTCTAATTATTCGAATTTTGACAATACATGGTTGTCAACCGTGTTTTTACAAATAGCTTTATTGTAATTTTATAGATTGATTGAACGTTGCACTTAGGATCCGTTTGATTGAAAAGATGTAATTTGGGTGTAAAGAAAACGAATTTTAAGGAATTGAATTACCTGAAACTTGTTTTACTAAAAATTGTCAATTAATTGTGTTTGATTGGTATAATTTTCTACATGAAAAATGTTGAAATTTTGGATCTTTTGATATTCGTTTGACTTTGTTTTCAATGGAAATTATCCATTAAAAAAGTTAAAGTTGTAGATATAATTTGTTTCCATTGCAAGAAAAAAAAAAGCTGGAAATTTGGGGCTTAAGAAGGAAAACCAATTACATTGAATTTTTGACCAATCAAACATGCAATAACTTGAAAAAATGGAAAATAATTCCCAACTTCAATGGAAAATAAATCCTATCAAACAAGGCCTTAGTATCACATTGGCTATTGAACTTTAATTCATTTTGTACTCATCACTGAACTTTACAAACATTTCATTTTGACCACTAGTTCAGTTTGACGTCAAATTTTAATTGAAAATTCTACTTGTTCTTGTGACATGTCATCAAACAATTAAGATTTCAGTTAAATAGTTAAAATTGGCATATAGACACATGAAATGCTCGATTAAAAAATAGTTGTCAAACTGGATCGATAGTTTGAATTAAATGTTTTATAAAGTTTAGTGATGAGTAAGATATAAATTTAAGTTCAATGGCTAAGATAGTACTAATCCAAAGTTCGATGGGCATTAGAGAAATTAAATGCACAGATGATGTCTCGTCGACAAGTTTTGGTTGTCCTTGATTTGGATAAGAAATGCATCTACGGTTGCAATGTCACCATCAATTTCTCGATCATTCGTAGGTCATAAGCAGATTAATAACAAAAAAAATTATCTTCTATAATTGCATACAACGTCTTACTTTCTGGTCATGTCAAACTTATAGAGTCTACACCATTGACATGATCAACTACCTTAAATGAGCAGATGATGCTTCGTCCGCTCATTTTTGCTATTCTTGATTTGGACAAGAATTGTTTCTACGATTGCAAAATGTCACCATCAATTTCTCAACCATTCAGAGGTCAAACTTAGATTAATAAAAAAAAAAAAAAAAAATATCCCCCCTTCAGCCCTATTAAAAAAAAAAATGCACTATTAGATTATAATTCTATTACTCTAATAAAGCTTCAAAATTTGAGCACTAGACGTGTTTAAGCCACATTATTTTGGAATAATGTATTTTGGAATAGTGGATTGATGGAGAATGTGTTAGAATTTGGGTGTGACCCGAATTCTTTTATTGAAGTATTTGAAGTATTGAAGAATTCTAATTGAAGTGCACATCATGAAGAATTCAAGTTTGGAATGCTATTGGAATCCTATATCAAGTTGAAGTTCTATTTTGGAAGCCTATTGGGAGTTGGAAATTGATATTGGACTTGAAGAAGGGTTCGGAGTTGAGAAAATTTGATTTGGAACAATTTTGGAA
>CAIGRF010363161.1:8618-23106 GCA_903798235.1 Fraxinus ornus | reverse complement strand
AAAAAAAAAAATTGAGCCCAAATTTTTTTTTTTTGAGTCCAGAAGTTCAGGGTGAGCCCTGGGCTTTACTGGGCTCCGCCACTGGATACATTAACCAATAATCAACATATATGGAGCTCAACTTAGATAAACACGATTCAAATTTATCCAATCTAGTAATTACACTATAATTTGATATTAATTGGATAACTTCGTCCAATTCTGTCACTTGAACTAGTGAATATCATTGACATAATAGTTAATAATAATTCTTATTTATTTCACGAGTAATGCTATCCTTATAGAGTGGGGCTTCTGTATCACACACAAAGGGGGGGCGGAAAAAAATTTGAACCAATTTTTAATCAGGTCCCACCTCATGGGAGAGTTGGTAAGAGATTTGTAAATCGACCCTTTGTACATTTGACTTTAACTCTTATTTCACTGAAGTTGCACTAGTAATGGCCCACACATGGTAATCATCATTTATTGTCTGACAAATCATCATTTTTAAATTGATACAGACAATTTCGAAATCAAATTAGGATATAGTCTTCCAATTCAACAAAATTGAAGTACATAAAGAAACCCGACATCTTTTAAATGCATTGTGTTTCCATGTTTTGATAAATAAAGTATTTATATAATCTTCTCTTGACAATTTACTAACAAATAGAACATAAAGAAAAAATTAATGGTTAAAATCATTTGTTGACTTGTTACAAGTAGAATGTAAAGACATTATTCTAAAGGAATTATAAGAAAAATAGAATAAAGATTTGCAAACAAATAAGAAGTAGTCAATCATTTTTTATTTTACCGTTTTAAATATTTGATTATAAAATAAATTCTAAATATTTTAATTTACTAATTATTTGTGTGTAAAAGACATACTTGTCAATTTATGAAAACAACGTAAATAACAAAATAATTGTTTGAACGAATTGTTTGATGGGTTACGCAAATTAAGCTGACTAATGATTGTTTGAGAAAAATTTGAACTTGCCAACTACGGCAAAGAGACTTAAAATATTAGAATTTCAAGAAAATCCACGCTTGGTAACGATTAAAATCAAGTTTTTAATAAAATTTGATAAAATATATGAATGAAAAACTGTGAATCACACCGAATATATCATTAAAATTAATTGTTGACTTTGAATTAAATTAAAATATATTAAAATCTAGATTTTAATCCTTATTAAATAAGAGTTAAGTCTCATAAAAAATAATAACCATCATATTATCAACTTAAGTTTCCTTTATCGACAAAGAAAAGACCTATTGAATGCCATGTTTTATCTTGTCCACAATTTGTGGCGATATTGAGTAACGTGTAATTGGGAAAAGCCACTTTGTCATAGGAAAACGTCCATAAGCAGTGCCCGAAAAGTATGTAGTGCTGGAAGTAATTAGATGAAAGAGAAGATTGTGTTTTAAACTGTTTAATGGTAGAATGTCATGTGACATTATGTAAGTCATATGTCAAGTATGATGTATATGTAGCATAATTTTCTTTTATTGGTTAAAAAATTCACTCAAACTAAATTTAATGTGAAAATATTATTAGTTTCTAGTGTAGCTTGCAGCAATAACGATCCAGTACACCAGGGACACAAGCAATGCTCACTCAACCTTTGTCCATCTCGTCCATAATTTGTAGCAATTTTGCCTTTAAATATTCGCAACATGAACAAATATTTAAAAAATGTAATTATATGTACCCATAATTTGTAGCATATTTGGTGTCACCTTTATATATTTTGAAATTTCTTATCGTGTTGATTCTAGAAAAAAAATCACACATCCATTTCAACATTTTTTATGTTCAATAAATTCATCTTGTAGACATTAATATAAGTATAAATACCACGTCAATTAAATATAAATATAATAACTAACCTATAAAGGTGTGAAATACTAGTAATAGGATAATCTCAACTTCTCAAGATAAAATTCAATAATCAATATGATATCGAAGCCTAAAATGTTATTTAACATATATATTAAGCTCAAACCAGTGTTCACATTAAAAAAATGGTGTTTTAAAATGAGCCATCATCTTGCGAGTACGCATTGATGGTAAAATCCTGCATCAGTTACATAGATTTTTTTATTTTTTTATTTTTTTATTTTTTATTTTAAAGGCTCGTGTTTGGTTTAGATAAAAATTATTTTGTAGTAGACTTTGATAAAAATGGTTGAAAAGTTTTGGATTCTATGTAACGTATGATTAAAATTAATTGTTTACTTTGATTTGAATTTTAGTTCATTTTTTAATGGAACCAAACAGGGGCTAGGGTCCAATTCCTAACCTTTCACGTTATGTGGTTGCGAATACCAATTTTTCACCACAAAATTTATCTTTTGCAACACACAAAATATGTTAAATATGTAAACTTTTAAGATTGAATGTTACAAAATACATTACCTACTTAACAACGTTTGTTGCAAGTAGTCAAAGATAACCTTTACAACATGCAGCGAATCTTGCTAAAAAGTGAGATTTTAACAAGGCTCAATGAACATTGCAAAAAAAAAAAAGAAAAAAAAAGGGAATATATATATATATTTTTTTCAACAGAGTCAACGAACATTGCAAAATGAGACATTAGTAACATGCATTTAAAAAATGTTGCCAAATCTCAATTATGTTAAACAATGGCATCATACACTTATAAGAATTGGGATAGACCTTTTAGCATCATCCAATTGATGAATGTTTTGTAGTGTTTAAAAGTAATTTCTGGATCTCCTACTTATTTAAATCTATGAATTTGAATCCTCGTGTGGCGAAATTAGTTAACTTGAATATTAAAATCACTTGTGATTTTCAACATTGCAGAAACCATCAATGTTTTATTGGTAGTTATTTCCATGTAAAACTTGAAGCCATAGGCAATTTCAATGTCCATGGTCATAGTGTTCGTTACGTGAGGATAACTTGAATTCCATTTTCACATAAGTAGATAAATTGAAAACCCTTGATGTCTAAGTCGTCAAATAAATTATTGTACTCAGGATGGAGCTAAAATTGTAGAATTGTGGGGGCAAATTTCTATAACTAAAGTCGTGAGGGCAAAATCTTGAAGTACAAAATTTCAATCGTGGGAGCAAAATTGATAACTGTAAGGAATTTAAAAAGAGCTTAAAGAATTTGAAATTGAGTGTGGGAGCAGCTAACCCCAGTGCCCCGGCCCATACTAAATCCACCATCGACTTTACGGTATTGTTTATACGTATAAACTCAAAAGTGAATGACAAATAAAGTATCATACCGATTTGTTTAAACATATAAACTCAAAAATGCGTTCAACAACGAAAAGAGAAGTAATGACAAGGCCAATAATGCATAATTTCTTTTGGATAACTTCTCAATTGGCACTTTCTCCTGTCATCTGTCTATATATTATAAAGAAACATTCATTACCTTAAAAAAATCTCATGGACTTTAAACCAACCTTATAAAAGCCTTTATGAAACCCTTTTAATAAGAAATACAACTCAAAAAAATCTGAATATATAGCTGATCATAATACCACTATATGTTCATCTTTGACAGTATAAACATAACACATAGATACATAAAATAATGAATATGGAGCTCATACCAGGTCTTCCATACGATGTTGGACTTGAATGTCTGATCAGGGTTCCCTATAACCACTTCTCATCTGTTGCATCTGTCTGCAGGAATTGGAGTCGTCAGATTAACGAGCCCGAATTTTGGCGCCACCGAAAAACTGCTGGATTGACCCAAAAAGTCATTATCATGGCACAAGCCAGGACTGACTCGAACCTGAAACTCAGGGTTAACAAGTATTCAGGTGCCCCAGTTTACCGGCTTACGCTTTTTGAACCGAAAACAGGTTACTGGGCCGAGCTGCCAATGATACCCGAGTACTCAGATGGGTTGCCTATGTTCTGTCAGGTAGTCGGAGTAGGGTTTAACCTCGTGGTGATAGGTGGGTGGAACTCGGTCACTTGGGAGGTTTTGAATACTGTTTTCATCTATAATTTTGCTTCTGCCACGTGGAGACGAGGTACTGACATGCCAGGTTGCCGAAGATCATTCTTTGCATGTGCGTCTGATTCTGATCGGATGGTTTTTGTGGCAGGTGGACATGACACCAAGAAGCGTGCTATGAAATCCGCCATGGCGTATGATTTGTTGACCAACACGTGGGTCTTATTACCTGACATGGCAAGAGAATGTGATGAATCAAAAGGAGTCATCCGTCGTGGCAAATTCCATGTCATCGGTGGGTACCACACCAGTATGCAAGGAAGGTTTGAGTGTAGTGCCGAAGAATTTGATGTTACAACTTGGCAATGGGGTCCAGTCCAAGACGACTTCCTAAATACTGCCACATGTCCAAGGAATTGTGTGGATGGTGGCAATATGCTGTTGTACATGCCTCGGGAAACCATCATTGCAGCACGACAAGGTTCCACGTGGCAAGATGTGGCACAGCTACCAGCTGATGTCCAGAGTACATCTTATATGACAGCATGGCAGGGAAACCTATTAGTTATGGGATCGGGGGGATTTGGTGCGCCACATAAGGGGTATCTATTGGATTTAAAGAGTTACGAGTGGAAAAAGGTTAACATACCAGAAAATTTCTCTGGTCATGTTCGATCAGGATGCTGCTTGAAATTATAATCTGAGTGATACAAAATTAGAGAGCCAATACTACTCTGTATAAACTAGAGTAGCTTATATTAGTGTCACAAACAGCTGGCCAATTTGAATGTGTGGCAAATTTGGTGTTTCAACTAAATGTGTAGACGTGTCTCTTGACTTGGTAAATGTATGTATTGTGTTTCGAACAATTTTAGTTTATTTCTCTTTCTCATATAGAATATGATAATGCTATATTTGGTGATGTCATCTTAGATCACTATTGCGACCAAATAACAATCGATTAGAAATAACACTGATCGATTATAGAACTGTTGAACGTTTGCTGCAATCAATTGAAGTTCGAATGTTATATTATATATTAATAACCAAAAACTCTTTGCTCACATACAAACATACTTAGTTGCTGTAAATGCATAATAAGGTGAAACGAAGGAAAGAAGATAATTTGAAGGTGAAGAAAATTGAAGTTCTCATTCTATCTTATCAATTATCACAAACGAGAACTTTGTCACTGATATGAAGTCCTCATTAGGTTATTATTCCACCGATTTCTCTCTTTCGAATTGGACACAAAGTCCGCCTTTTTTATAATCCTATTGATAGTATTGGTATGACAGGCACAAAGATTTTTAACCTAGAGCTTGTAAGGCCCCAAAAATACAATAACAAAGGATCGAAGTTCTGAAAAACCAAGTGAAATCGCAAAAACATAAAAGGAACAGAACACAAGATTTTTTACCTCGGAGGGTTCGGATGTTCAGTCACAAGACCTACTCACCTGTTGAGCATCCACAAAAGATATAGCTCTAGATCCACTAAAATCAGAACAAGAATCAATACATATGTATGAAGAAACCAAATGTTTCTTCAAGTTTGATCTAGTCTCAACAATACAATCGTAACCCCACAACAATCAACCCCTAAATCTGCACAAACTACACAGAAATTTACAAAGAAAGGGTTAAAGATTCACACAGAACAATTACGATTTACAGAGGAGAAGAAACCCTAAACTTTCACTTAAAGAGAAAATGGAAAACCAAGAGAATAAAAAAATTGGAAGTCTCTCGAATCCAGGAGCTAAGGACCAAGTCAAATAACCATATGAACAGTTATCATCCAAGGGTAGGAGTGTAACCACATGTATGGAAGATATGCAACCAATTAAAGAGGCAAACCCGTTCCATTTGTAAAGAAGCCCAAACGCACAGACGGCCCAACATGCCAAGTATAGTGAGGCAACCCAAAAATAGCTAATAATCTCCATCTTGTTGAACTATTCTTGGCCTTCTTAATGGATCTAGAATACTATATTTACATTGCTTCATTTGCTCCAAAAAAACTTGTAAAAGAAAAACAAAAAATTAGGTCAAATCTTTCCAAATAGTAATACTTGAAGTTCTAATCATCACACCATTAAGTGATATTCATAATCTTCAAGCAGTTTCTAAACTTATTCAAAGGTAATACCTTGGTCCCTAGATCTGAAGGATTAAATTCTATAGAAATTTTAACTAAACTGATGAATCCTTTTTCTGCATTTTTCTCACAAAATGAAGCTTAATATCTCTGCGTTTAGTTCTATAATGATAAACAAGATTTTTACTTAAATGAATGGCACTCTGATAATCAGTGTAAATCCTAACAAAATCATTTACAAAACCGATTTCATTTAACAAACCTCTTAACCAAATGCTTTATTTAACAGCATCACATGCAGCAATATATTAAGCTTCAGTTGAGGACAAGACAACTAATTTTTGTAATTGTGATTTCCAACTAATGCAACCATCACACAAAGTGAAAATATATGTAGATGTGGATCTTCTTTTATCTAAGTCACCAACAAAATCTGAATCAGTGTAACATTTTAATTTTATCAATTCCTTACTTCATTTAAATTCTAAACCTAAATCACAAGAACCTTTTAGGTATCTTAACATCCATTTCATAGCCAGCCAGTGTGTTTCACCTAGATTGGCCATAAATCTGCTTAGAATACTAATTCCATGTGCTAAGTCAAGTCTAGTGCATACCATAAAATACATTATTGAACCTACTGTGTTTGCATAAGGAACATTTTCCATTCTTCTAATTTCATCTTCCGTTTTAGGTGATTGATCACAAGTCAATTTAAAATGATTAGCAATGGGGAAGGAAACAGGTTTACACTCAAGCATAGAAAACTTTTCAAATATTTTCTTCACATAAGAGCTTTGTTTTAACATTAAAATGTAATTACCCCTATCCCTTTCTATTTTCATTCCAAGAATCCTTTTAGCATGTCCCAAATCTTTAATTTCAAATTCAGATTTCAATTTAGATTCGATAAAATCAATTTCGGATCTATTATGACAGACAAGTAACATATCATCCACATACAAGAGCAAATAAATGGATTCAGGTCCACCCGACCTTTTGAAAAAGAAACATGAATCATAATTGCTTCTTACAAAATCCAATTTCTGAACATAAGAATTAAATTTGATATACCATTGCCTGGGGGCTTGTTTTAGCCCATAGAGTGATTTTTTTCAACAAACAGATCTTTTCAGTTTTGGATTTGACTTCAAATCCCAAATGTTGATTCATATATATAGTCTCATTAAGGTCTCCATTTAGAAAAGCTGTTTTGACATCAAGTTGATCCAATTCCAAGTTAAAGTGAGCAATAAGAGCTAACATAATTTTGATTGAAGTATACTTAGCCACATGAGAGAATATTTCATTATAGTCCACTTCTTCCTTTTGAGTAAACCACTTAACCACTAATCTGGCTTTATATCTTTTACTTTTAGAATTAGAATCTCCTTGTTTGATTTTAAAAATCCACTTACAATCAGCAACCTTTTGATTCTTAGGTCGTCAAGCAATACACAAGTACCATTCTTAATAAGAGAGTCAATTTCTTCATTCATGGCCTCTTTCCAAAGTTTTGAATCAGAACAATTAATAGCATTATCAAAGGAAACAAGTTCTGAATTCACAGAGTCAAGAGCAGAAAATAAGGTAACAAATTCATCATTATTGAATCTGGTAGAAGTTCTTATTTCTCTTATTTCTCTGTCTTTAGTAAGTTGATAATCAGCAAGAGAAGTATTAGCATATTCATTTTCATACTAAGACTCAGTTTGCTCAGAATATGGTTCAGTTTGAGTAGACTCCACCTCAATAAAATTATCTTGAGTAACAGCATTTTCAGTCTGATTTTTCAAGACAATTTCTTTAACAGATGCAGTTTCAGGAGTTTTAGTATCAGATGATTCATTACAAGGCATGTCATTTTCATTAAAGATGACATTTAGACTAAAATCACTTTATAACCATTTTGACACTTGACCCAGTCTATACCCTTTAACATCCTCTCCATACAAAAAAAAAAAAAAAATTTATGGATATGAGTTCAAGCTTACCTTCATTTTGATGTGAATAAGCAGTACAACAAAAAACTTTGAGTATACTACAATCAGATATTGTTCCAGACCACAGTTTTTCAGGAACTTGAAAATCAATGACACTATTAGGACTTCTATTTTTTAGATAAGTTGTAGTTTTTAGGACTTCTCCTCAGAAAAACTTTGGAAGGCCAGAACTGTACAACATATACCTTACCTTTTCCAAAAGATATCTATTTATTCTCTCAGCAACTCCATTTTGCTAAGGAGTGTATGTTACAGTTCTGTGTCTTAGAATTCCAGATTCTTTACAAAAATGAATCAAATTCTGAATTACAAAACTCAAGTCCATTATCAGTCCTTAGTGCTTTGATTTTCTTGTTGGTTTGGTTTTTAATAATTTGTTTCTATTATTTGAAAGTTTTAAAAATATCTTATTTATGTTTTAGAAGAAAAGTCCATATTTTCCTTGAAAAATCATCTACTATAAGTAGATAGAACCTAAATCCACTCAGAGTATTTACAGATGCTGAACCTCACAGATCAGCATGTAAATAATCCAAGATAGAGATGGATTTATGGGTTTCAATTTTGAAAGGTAGTATTTTCTGTCTTCTAAAAATACAATTTTCATAAAAATCTCACATTTTAATATTATCATTACCAAAACAACCAAGATTATTCTGGATAGTCAGTCCTTTTTCTAAAATATGACCAAGTCTTTTATGTAAAATTAAAAAACTTGTTAGACTTAGAGTTTAATGCTGTTGAACAATGTACAGATTCAGCAGAGACAATATACATCACATTTAATTTTTGAGAGGAGATGACAATCTTATTGCCTTGTTTAATTTTTAGCAAGCCTTTATGAATCATGATATTGTACTTGTTATCTAATTGACCCAAAAAAATAGATTTCTTTTAAACTCGGGTACATTTCTTGTGTTATCAAGTTCCAGAATGTAGTTATTTAACAGTAGCTTAATCTTTTCAATTCCCTTTATTTGATAACTCATGTCATTTTTCATTTGGATTTGTCCACCATTTAGGTCACAAATTCAGAAAACCATTCTCTAGTAGGACACATGTGAAAAGTACAACCAAAGTCAAGGACCCATTCTTTTTGGGTCTCTTCTGGTTATGCTCACAAGAACTACACCTTGAATATCAGATTCATTCTTGCAGACCAAAGCTGCAGAACCATCAAAATTGTTTTTATCTTTCATATCTGAGATTTTTTTAAAACAATCTTTTATCATGTGGTATGTTTTACCACAGTAGTAGCATTTTCTGATTTGTTCTTGGATTTCACACGACTTTTATTCTTTTCTTTGAACCTAAAATTCCGAGGTTTTTCTTTCTTATGGGGATTAGAATTATATGTGGATTGTTTTTCATTAGGATTCCATTTCTCCTTTATGTGCAACCATTCCCCATATTTAGAGTCCTTTGACTCAACTTTCAGCTCAAGATCTTTATTTCTTAGGGCTGAAGTTATGATATCAATGGAATGATCTTGCCTTCTATATTCTAAGGCAGTTCTAATATCCTTATATTTATCATTAAGAGAATTCAGAAGAGCAACAACTTGTTGGTCATCTAAAAGTTTTTCATCGCAGTTTTCTAAGTCTTGAATAAGTTTTGTCAATCTGTTAAGATTTTCTTCCAAATCAAAGGAGGGATCAAACCCAAAGTTATAAAACAGCCTTAAGAGATAGTATTTATTAGGCATTGTCTTAGTCCGGTAAAGTACTTCTAACTTAGTCCACAAGGCATGTGCTGAGTTAGTTTCACCAACTTTTCTAATCACATTATCAGATAAATGTAAGAAAATCGAACTCCATGCAATGTCATCTAATTCTTGTCCCTTATATGCACTGGTTTCTGCATCCCATTGACCATCAAGGGCTGCAATACCTTTGTTGAAGTAATAGAGCCCTCATCTTTTGTCGCTAGAGACTGAAGTCTCTAGTCTCATTCCATGTCTCAAGTTCAAACCTATGTCCAATAGACATGATGATAGATAATCCAAAAATTGTAATTATACAACACACATAGTACAATAATTTGAGCAATTTTCAGAAATAATCAGAATGAGTGAACATCAGAGCTAACAAGATAATAACATATATATCTTTATCAATGCAATACACAAATCAGTGTATTAACACTTCAGAAAAGTATTGTTATCGTTTTGAAAAGGTTTAAGGGCTGGTAACCCTTGATTCCATTGCTCTCTCAGATTCCCAGATCTTCACAAGAGATCTTGGACAAAGGAAAGCAATGGTGGATTACTTATCTTAATAACCACTTCCAAAAGACTCAACAACAATTACAGTAAGTAAAAGTAGTTTTAGAGAATACCAGAATTCGAAACCTTAAAGTTTCAAAATGAAGAGAGCAATAAGAGAATACCAGGATCGTACCAAGAATTCCAAAATGGATGCAAGAAATCAACGAGTCACCAAGACTCAGTGAAACTCAGCAGTGAGTCACGAACTTAGTAGGAATCGAAATGAGTTAATCCAACTCGCAGACTTAGTACAAGTCAGATTTCAAAACTCAATAGAAAAAGAAGATTAAACAAGGCTAATAGCGAGTTCAAACGAGTAGTAAAGAAAAAAGAATTTTGCCTCACGATCTATGAACCTCCCAACCCAGAAACTCAAATTTGCACCAAGAACTCCCAAAACACAGACCCCAGCACACCCTTTTCCTAGAGACGAGGCTCTGATACCACTTGTAAGGCCCCAAATATACAATAAAAAAGGATCAAAGTTCTAAAACACCAAGTGAAATAGCAAAAACATAAAACGAACAGAAGACAAGATTTTCATCCCGGAGGGTCCGAATGTTCAGTCACAAGACCTACTCACCCCTTGCGCATCCATAAAAGATATATCTCTAGATCCATTAAAATCAGAACAAGAATCGGTACATATGTATGAAGAAACCAAAGGTTTCTTCAAGTTTGATCTAGCCTCAACAATACAACCATAACCCCACAACAATCAACCCCTAAATCTGTACAAACTGCATAGACATTCACAAAGAAAGGATTGAAGATTTACACAGACCGATTACGATTTACAGAGGAGAAGAAACCCTAAACTTCCACTCAAAGAGAAAAGGGAAAACCAAAAGAACTAAAAAATTGGAAGTCTCTCGAATCCAGGAGCCAAGGACCAAGTCAAATTACTATATCAACAGTCATCATCCAAGAATAGAAGTACAGTCACGTGTATGGTAGATATGCAACCAATTAAATAGGCCTACCCATTCCACTTGTAAAGAATCCCAAATGCATGGACGGCACAACAGACCAAGTATAGTGAGGTAGCCCAAAATAGTTAACAGAGCCTATTGATTACCAAATGTCAACGACTGGCCATTTGACAGAATGACAATCTCGTCTCGTATCTATTTTTGATTGTTTCAAGAACTTCAAATGTCTTGCCTTGAGTACTTTATGTATTATGTCTGGCAATGTAATTATCTGTAACCATTACTTTCCATACTGGATGTAACGTGCATAAGACCATGTACACTATACACACACATGATCTCATATCATACTTGACTATGTGTTCCTCTGTCGTACCCTTCCTTGTATTCCATTATGTCGGGAGCAATATTTTTATCTTAATGCGGGTGACATGTATTTATACAAAAAGGGCATGAAAGCAACGTATGTAGTTTCCAGAGGTCCAGTTATGGGCTTAAACAAGCATCTAGGTCTTGGAATATCAGATTCGATCAAAGCATTAATGTTTATGGTTTCGCTCAAAATCTGGATGAGTTTTGTTTCTACAAGTACATTGAAGATGTTGACCTCAAAAAATGTTGCCAACAGATGTCGGGCCCACTCGTGCATACGTAAGCTAAATCCAGCACTTTAATGCCGATCAACGGTCAGGATAGCTCTAAAGTTTGAATGTGGGAGGAGCTTAACGACACGAGATGTTTCCGTTTGGGTTCTGGTGAGATTTATGGGATATGATCGTATAATAAACAATCGATAAGAATAAGATTTGTAACTGAACTATGATGATATATGAGAGAATAATATTGCACCAATTAGTAAGAGTTTCATTAGCCTTCAATTGTTACACGGTGGGGGTATTTATAGTATTACAAATCAAATGGTGACCTTTTGGATCAAATTACAAGTGGCCTCATCTCCAAGGTCGAGGTGTCAAGTCCTAGCCATTACCACTTTGACCTTCTAGCCTTAGAAAACATTAAATGCTCTTTACATTTGACAAGATAAAATAGAAATATACTTTTCTCGAAGGTTACATCAATCATTCGTAACAAGATTTTCATCATTAACAAATCTGTGCACATGGGCCGTCACCAGCTAAGGAGCCTCGGAAGTGGCAGGGCCTTGGAATAACACTAGGTCTTGGTTGAAATTTCAGAGGATAGCAAAATACGTCCTGGTTCAATAGGGCTGGTTCCACTACCTAGATATGGTGCCACGTAGCGCTCCTGTTTATGAGTTATAACAGAAGTCAACAAAGTAATCTTTCTCATATTTTACTTAGTTGGCATATTACTCATTGGTAATGATGTAGGGACATTATCATATGTAAATAAATGGCTGGCTCTATAGTTTTATATAAAGGACATGGGTAGGCTNTGGGTGTTCACCCCAAAGTGTTCCCGGACTGCATGCATACATCCGTAAGTAACTTAGTGCAACATGGCAAATTTCATTGAGAGGAATCAGCAAAGAAAAGAAAAACAGGTCAACAACATCTTAATGTATTTTTATGAGAGATTGTCCTCGGGCTGAGGAGTGTCACATGAGACGAAAGGTTCGATTCTTTCCCTCTTGGCGGAGTGACCTTGCTCTTCCCTCTGGACCCCTATAAGTGAAGTGTAGCGCTCCGATCTCCGACACAGATTTAGCGATAGATACGCAGCATTGAATGAAGGAAGGTGGCCGCCACCAACCTTGTGGCCGATAACTGGGAAAGCCAGGAGCGCATACACGGATCAAGTTATTGCATGAGGATCCCGCCCCCGACCATCGGGTTAGATTGAGATGAGCACAATCAGAGAAAGATAGCGGTGAGCACGCGGCTGGACCAGTACGATGTCTCGAGCATGATACCTGCGCTCCCTTCCTCTCATCAGATTGGAAGTAATTGCCTTAAACGGAATGAGCCGCATTCCTCATTTGTGAATTTCTAATGATCGCTGTCTTCCTGATTTCTTTGTACCATTCTGTCATCGTCCTTGAAGCATCAATGTCACACTCAAGTCGAAATCGAAAGTTTGTTTTAGATTGATGATGGGTCAATTTGAAACAAATGAAAGATAATGACCATTCATTATCTTATGGTTATATGTGGTCATGGTCTCCAATTTGTTGTGTTGTTCATGATTCTCTGCATCCCCATCAACAGAGAGGGAAATTGAAAGAGAAAATCATGAATCAAATTAGAAGATCGTAGTCCTTCAAGCAAACAATCAGAAATACATTGATCTAGGTATGTTTGTGCTTTTATTTTATTGTTTTCTTGGATCTCAACATGGAGTATGAATCTAGGGTTTATTATATGAGAAAATGAATAGATTAAAGCATATATGGATCTTTAATCCCTTTTTCATTTTCTATCATCAGAAAGTTCCCTATAGACCTTGAAGTGGTTCCCTTAGCATCACAACCTACGTCACTGTATTGTGACAATAGTGGGATTGTAGTGAATAATAAAGAACCACAAAGTCATCATCGTGGAAAATACATTGAATGAAAGTACCACCTTGTCAAAGAGATTGTTCATCACGAGATGTGGTTGTTTGCAAGATTGCATCTATAGAAAACCTCACAGACCCATTCACCAAGAGCCTACCAGCTAAAAGTTTTGAAAGTCATTTTGAGAAAATGGGAATGCTTAACATGTTTCATATACTTAATACAAGTAGGAGGATCGTTGGGAATATGCCCAAATATATATTTGACTTTATGTTTGAATCAATAAATGTTGATTTATATTTGTTTGAAAATTTTATACACTACAAGAAACTATGGCTTTCCACGATTTTTTCGATCAACGAAAAATGAGTTGGCGAAAATACAGTGTTTACTGACTATTAAAAATTTTAAGTCGGGTGTACCTTTGCCAACGAATTTTTTCTCGACAAAATAAAAATCATCTTTGTCGACCATTTTTTCTCAACCAATCTAAAATTAGTCAATGAATTTGATCATGTTCAAATTCATTAGCTTACATTTCCTTGGTTGGCAAATAGAAAATTTTCCCGCCCAACATACACTACAAAAAAAATGGCCTCCAGCAACCAATCAAATATGGTCGCTATAAGCACTTTCAACGACCAAATGTTGGTTGCTGGAAGTTTTGGTCTGTTAAAATAGTATTTATTTTGGAAAGGCCTTTAGCGACCATTACTTGGTCGCTGGTGTTTCTGTTCAACGACCAACTTTGGCTTGGTCGCT
>CAIGRF010363146.1:0-14095 GCA_903798235.1 Fraxinus ornus | reverse complement strand
AAGAACGTAGGGAGAAAAAAAAATTCAAAAGATAGAAGAAGAATGTTACATGTGAATGTGGGAATGGAACGTAAAGAGGTATGGTTGATTGAGTGGAGAAATTGAGAAAACGAAGTGGTTGAGTGGGAAAATGGAGAAGACAGGAGTGGTTGATGGCAAATAATAATAATAATAATAATAATAATTACGACGACGGAATATGGCGACAAGTGTCCGCCTTTACTTTGTCTCTTTTAATATGTAGTGATGAGTTTAGAAGGTAACTATCTATATTGAACTATTTTATTTGAAAATGATTATTATACAAATGTTGTTAAATAAATATCTTTGCTGATAAGCTATTGTTGTTCACAATTAGCGTATTATTATTACAAGAAAAATATATTCACAAAAATAATGCAAAATTCAAATTTACTTTTACGAAGTCATTTTCATAATTGCACTAGAAATAATTAATTTAACCCATGTTTTTATTTAGATAAAAAAAAAAATTTAGTAAGTTTTGATAATTAAAAAATAAATAAAAATTGATGAACGATTAAAAAATTCTGAATATGTATTTAAAATTAATTATTAGTTTTGACTTACATTTTAATCAATTTTTTTAATAAAATCAAACATGGGCTAAAAGAGAGAATAATTTTAAAGAAAAGCCAGTTCACAGTGCTCACTCATCTATGTCAGAAATTGAAAATGGACAGCTAATCTTCGATTAAACTTATAAAAATTTGCGTTACCGTCAGTGTCTGAAATAACAAGATCTCCAACGCATCGCAGGGGCATATCGCTCTTGAATTTCCATTCGTGAAAGTCACCCATTTTTTCAACTCGGAAAATTCTCAGACCATGCAATAAAAGAGTGTTCTTATTCGTGTTTACGTAAGAGATGCAATGACCAACACTTTCTTCACGCTGGACCTGCATTACTGCTCAGGATTGAAGCCTATTTCTTCTGTCATCATCTTGATTAAATGGATGAAAACTAGAGAAGGGATATTTTCAACTTCTTAATTCCTCCCACTAATGCTGAGAGAATTTTTCAATCAATTTGACAATCAGCAAATCGCTTTATAAAATATCACACATTAGGAGTTAAGATATTGTGTTCAAACTACACATTTATTCTCAGCATTCTTTACTTTACATCTTAATGCAATGTGATAGATTAATTGCACATATATGCACTATCAAATAATTAGACGAAGAAATTAGGCTCAGACCATAAAATCAATTATAATATGGAGAATTATGATGTTGACATGATACGTAATAGCATTCCCTAAAAAGAAATGAGAAAAACTTTGTTCTCAATGAAATTAATTCAAGACATTTAACAAACAATAGTGTAAATCATTTATTGACATCTCAACTGACACTTACTAAAAAGTTGAGATTTAGGATCACTAGCATTAATAAGATATACCGTCTTGATTGTATAATCTGAAAATTATGCTCATAATTTGAGTAGTAATTTCGTAAATCTCAGGTTGCAAACATCATGCGATCATCTAGTATATGCATCAAATCTATTAGATACAAATAACATTTAGATGGTCAACATTGAAGATGATGTGGACCAAATTATCACCCTAATTAATTTTCAAAAGTACAGAGAATTCAATCCATACTTTAACTAGTGATGGTTATTGACCAATTTTCATAAAAGAGAACAAACACCATATATGAATTCATTGGATTCAAGAATCTTCTAGTTCTTCATTGAATGTCCATTTGAACTTTTAATTTTGCATCATTATTGAACCAGTGATAATCCAACTGGTCATGTCAAATAATAAAATAAAATTGAATTTCTAATTCAATATAAGATATACTTCATTTCTGGTTCTTCATTGAATGTCCATTTGAATTTTTAATTTTGCATCATTATTGAACCGGTGATGATCCAACTGGTCATGTCAAATAATAAAATAAAATTGAATTTCTAATTCAATATAAGATATACTTCAATTATATACTAATATGTATTATTTTTGCTTCTTCTGAAACAATATGTTAATATTCTTTTAAAATATTGAAAATTATAGTACATGCTCTTCAAGACGAATCACATATTATTATAATAAATTATACAGTGATTTACTCTTCAGAAATAAAAATAATAATTTACGTTAGATCGTATTTAAGTATACTCTCTGAGGGGGAGTAAAATCTAACTAGAATATTTTTCAGTAATAGTGTGCTACTTCAAAAACAACAATATCTTATTATTTAGAATCATTAATTCTTCTGGAGACATGCATTATTTATAGAGTAAGTATTCCAGAAATCGATCAATATTCTTCTAGAATATTGAAATTATAATATTACGCTCTTCAAGATAATTAATAATCTTTTTTAAAATATCAATAATGTCATGCTACTTCAGGAGTATCAACAGACTATTATTTAGAAAAAATTGCTTTTCAGGGGTATGTTTTTTAGCAAAGTGTAAATATTTGCGGTGTTACGCATCTTCGAGAACACAACAAGGTATATATTTTTTTAAATATATGCTACTTCGAGAGCACACTGTATTTTACTATTGCTTCTTCAAGAGCAATAAATCAATATTTTTTCTAGAATGTTAATTATAATATTGTTGTGATACTTCAAGAATAACAACAACTTTATAATAGATTAATATACAAGTACTAGATTCATAAACTAAACTACGTATTAAAAAGAATAAGAACGTGATAATATTCAATCGAACGATAAATACGAAGCAAAACTTAAGATAGATATACATAACTATTGACATTATCAAATTAATGAAAACACTTTTAAGGACCAACATTAAAAGTTGAATACGTGTGATTTAAAGTGGCAGCAACAATGAATATAAATCACGAAAATGTTATGCTGAAGTGGTAGGCTAAATAATTACAAAATGATAGGTATGTGTATATGAACAGAATAAAAATTGACTGCCATAAAACAATGTGTATGGCCATAACAAAATTGTGAACTCGGGCGAGGGAATTATAGCACATGTGTACGATTTGAAATATATACTACCTTCTAACTAATTCCCTTTATTTTTAGAGACTCGGGTTGATAACGTTTTATAAAATTAAATGAATAAAAGATAAAATATAGAGAATAAATAAAGAGAAAAGTAGAAAGTCAAAACTCAAATGTGTATTTTATCGAGAATCGAGACCCGTATTTATACGATGTAAAATGATAGTTACAATTGGAATGAAATAAACTTTCTATATTAAATAAGACTTATATATGTATCATGATAATACTAAATAATCATCACTAATTATCTCATTATTTTACAATGCTGTCAAATTTCTCCAAATACATTTTGATTTTCACGAGAATATTAATTAGGTTAAATTACATCATCACCAACATTTGGACCTCGTTGCAATCTCGTCCACCCAACCTTTTTTGTAGCAATGGATCCACCACCACCATGTGGTCATCTTTGTGGCGACCACCAACAATTTCTTGATTTAATAACAATCTATGAAAATGTAACTTTTGGTAGAACTCATCCTTAAAATTGTCTTGTAATGGGAGGGTTCCCAAAGATTTTATAAACCCACAAAGTATGCTTTTTATGAGCGATGTGGATACAATTATATTGTTACATTTTACCTCTCTTCAAAATCGACCTCCAAGACGGCCTATTTTTCCGATTTAGATAACTACATAGTCTTCTACTAGAAGTAATCCTTCCCAAGGGTCCCCGTCCACAAGGGTCCTCTAAGACTGGTGTAAAGGTAGAACTTACCCTTAATATGGGCTAATAGTTGAATAGTGTCCAAAGTTCTTATAAATCCACGGATTAAGCCTTTCACGAGTAATACGAAATACAACTAGAATATTACAGTCTCTGAAGCATACGTCTCACTTTACACTCCTAAATATAGTCCTCGAAGTCGATCTCGTTGAATTTATTTTTTTCCAATGGTCAGTCCACATAACTCGCTCTTGGTCTTGTCTAATATATTCATGTATTCGAAATGTAATCTTAACGAGTCTCCACTCCTTTGGTTAAGGTGAGTTGTTTACCCGGTTTTGAAATAGAAGACAATATGACTCTCTCATAATAAAATGCCCAACTTTATTCGAGAGTCATCAACTATTGTCAGTATATAAATTGTGAACTATGTTCGTCTTCACAATTTAGACAGTTTATTCATAATTTTCAATTGTAACCTTGGAACCTTGTGATATTTGCTCAAATAGTAACATAAGATGGAATTTGATAAATAATAAATTCATCTGATTGATGATTGAGGGCCATGCATGTAACTGAGGACAAATGTGCTCACACACCTGTTTTACTGAAAACACTAACTAAAACTTGAGGGCTTTGGCAGTGGGTAGGCTAAGTTCAAGTTTTGCGTTGGATGAAGTGGAGAACGATATTGCAATACTTTCTGGTCTTGAGAAGCTGTGGGATGTCCAGAATTTACTACATCCTCTCCATGTTTGTGATTGACAGAATCAATTCGTTCCAAGGTCTCAACAACTTCTTGCATTGATGGTCGGTCTTTTGGTTCATTTTCAAGACATACTAGTGCAAGCTGAGCTATTTCTAATGCATATCTGGAAGGATATTTTCCTCCAAGACGAGAATCCATTATGTTCTTCAACTTCCTTCTGTCAGATAAATGTGGATTCACCCATTCAATCAGATTTTGCTGACCATCTGGACGATTTGGGTCAATTACCCTCAACCCCGTAAGCATTTCCAACATAACGACACCAAAACCATAGACATCACTCTTCACGTACAAATGCCCTGCTTCACATTTAAGAATGGCATCAGAATATGAACAATTAATCTTTTCTTAATGCTAGCCCAATTTGCTTCGCAAATTACCTGTGGCAACATACTCAGGAGCAGCATAACCTTCTGTCCCGAAAACCCGTGTAGTCACATGAGATTTACTAGGGGTAGGACCTATTTTTGCGAGGCCAAAATCTGATATCTTTGCATTGTATGACTGGAAGAAAATCTTGACCAGTGTCAAAAAATATAAATATCCTTCTAGCTATAAAATCTTCTGTTACCACAATTCTCCATCAATATTTTTATCCAGCTCTTAAAAGTATACAACGACTAATATTTGTGGCGAAAAACTATTCTTGAAAGAACTATGTCACGCCTTATTATGATGAAAGTAACAAGGCAGAGTTCCATAATTCAAAAGAAGTGACAGAATATTAATCAGTAGTAAATCATCTGCACAAAACTTACCCCGTCGAGCAATATGTTTGATGTCTTGAAGTCTCGATATATAACTTTTTTGTCTGATGCATGCAAGAATGCAAGTCCTCGAGCTGCGCCAATTAAAATCTTAAGCCTTATTTCCCATGGAAGAGGCAGAAGAGAAGAACCACCTGAACATGAAATGCTCAACAGAACTAATTATTTACATTTTAGACATAAAAAGAATATGGCCATCAGCTAATCCATGTAATATGAGACTTCAAATATTTACACAACATTTAATTCCCTTACTTCCGAAAAGGTGAGAATCTAAGCTGCCTTTTTGCATAAATTCATAGATAAGTAATAGCTCTTTATCCTCCCAACAGTATCCAAACAGCTTAACCAGATTTGCATGAGAAAGCCTTCCGAGGAAATTTATCTCAGACTGTAGAGATAAATGAACAAAATGCAGAAGTGTCAGAAAAAATTAAGTTAACTATTAGAAATCAGTCAATTCAGGCTTGATCTGAACACAAAGGCAACACAATCTGCTGGTATAGGAAATAAATAACTATATAATGTTCTATTCTAGAAAATTGAACAAAACTACAAGTCGTATTTGTTTTTAGGCCACCATTACAATCTCTAACTTCTAGTTATGGCTTAATTTTGGCAAACTAAAAATGGACTCATACCAGAAATTTTTGAAGGATTTCTAGAAATACACCCAACTACCAGAAAAGAAATTGTACATTATATCAAAGGCATTAAGAAAATTAAGAAGCATTAACAGAGATAAAAACAATAACTTGGAAAGAATCTTTTTGTGTTTCTACCTTTTAGAATTAGAGATTCTCCCTTTTGAATGGCTAGTTGCACTAGAAATATAGCGAGGGTCTAGGAGTATCAAGGATACTAAACCACATAATAAGGAGAAGATTTCATTAATTTTAAAAAGCAAGTTCTACACAACGGGGATTAGACCATCTATGCTTTATGGTTCCGAGTGTAGGGTTGTTAAACGGACAGCCTAAAATACGATTGTAGCAAAAATAGAAATGCTACAATGACTGTGTAATTATTAAAATGGATAGATAAAAATGATAATATACGCAAACACGTGGATGTGCCATGAATGAAAGGAATGACGATTTTGGTTGTTGAGTCATGCTTTGTGTTGACATGGTGAGGCTCCTATTCATAAGATTGATACAATTTTAGTAGTGCAGGTTAGAATATGGAAGGAGTACACAAATTTTCATGTCTTGTTTGCTAAGGATTTAGTTGCGTTATATCTTCCAGTATATGAAGTAATGAACAAAGAAAAATGATAAATAAGTATTCACATAGGCCTTAGTTTGTTGTTATTTTCTAAACTCTATTCAATGACTAGCAAATTAAATAAATGGGCATGAGATGACGAATAACCAAATATTTCCACAAAATCAAGGAAAATGGCACGTGTGACCCTAAACCAAGAAAATGAATTTTAGGGGAAAAAAAAATCCCATCAAACAAGTCAAAAGGTGGAAAATGGAAAATCTAACTTATCAAACAGGCCCTTAGAGAAAGCAATATTAATATCATCACAAACAACAAACATAAGTAGCAGTCCAAAAATTTAATTTTAAATAGTAAATATTTCTTAATGAACTTTACATTCACCGAAATAACAGCTGTTAAAAATGTTGCATTATTGACCAATCAAATATGAATCATAAATAGAAATTATAATTCAAAGAAGAGATACTTCTATAGAAAAAATTATTCAATAAAAAATTGTTTATGAATCACCTGCCACTCTTGAAATCCTTGCAAGCTCTCAGCATTTAACCTCTTAACTGCAATTTCAGGTGCACTTCCATCAATGATCATGGCTTTCTCATAAAGCCAGCCTTTATAAACTTTCCCAAAGCCACCTTCTCCCAACAATGTATCACTCCTAAAATTTCTTGTTGCAGCCTTCAGTTCTGAAAAAGAGAAAATCCTTAATTTTGGGAGAGGTAGAATTTCTTCTGTTGGACAAGCCTCATGGCCTCCACTTGCCTCCGAGAATTGGACATTCCTAGAGAAAATCCTGCCTGTCAATGATATTATATTACTAGCTGCCCGAGATGGCAAGTGCATTATACAAACGCAAATTTAAGATGGAACATTCTAACAATTCACATTACTCACACCCAGATGAGTTTGATACAATTAACCAGAAAAAAACCTGTAGTAAACTTCTCAGTGGCGATGGGTTCCTTGTTTATGGAGGAAGAACTGAAGCAAATCCCCATACAGAACCTTTTTTTTTTCCTTCTTTCCTTTTGGAAATCGAAGCAACGTATTATTGATTGATACTTCAACTAACTGCAGACGAGAATAAGGAATATAATCAAACCAGACACGATCTAAAGTAGCTAAAGAGGATAGTTTGTGGGCTATGCGTGGAGGCTAATCTTATGTTTTCCCTCTTATATATTCAAGAAACCCGTAAAATCAAATTATACTAGCGATCCCTCCTATATATATCATTTTCTGATCAAAGCTTCTTGCTTATTCTTCTTTTCCTCCTCTTCATCTTTAATAAATATTGGACCCAGCTACATGTACAAAAAAATTTATATAAAGTATTACATAATGTCACGTGGACTCTGCTATATTTGTCAGTTTAAAACAGAATCAACTTTTTCATCCAATATTTTCCCTCCACGTCAATTGTGTAATTGCTTATGTACCATTTTTATGCCATAAATTATTTGTTGACTAAATTCGAAACAGAAACTCTACTCTGCCTTTCTTCCACTTTTCGGATTTTAATATCACAGAGATTGCCAATGGATGGGTATACAAAGACTGAGTCATGGAGTGGGAAGGTGGCCATGGTCAATATTTTATTGTTTAAATTATTAAATCAATAGCAAACATATGAAGAATAAGAGCAGAACGATGAACGTCAAAATTCTAAATTATACAACTACAATATGGTCAAAATTTCTACATATGTGGAACGCTTGTAATATTTATTTTGAGAAAATTAGAGCTGGGTCTTAATCTATGTGAATTAGTGCATACACGTCCCCAACCTTCCATTTAGAGCATTTGAATCCTCAGCCTTTGTCTTTATAGCTTCTGAGTCCCCAACGTTTGTGATGTAATGGAAGCGTTTAGAAACCATGAACACATTTAAAGACCCTTTGATACTGCGAATACTCGAGAATTTAGTAATTAATAATTTTTTGATTCAAAGTTGAATACCAAACGACCGATACAAAACTTGGTTTTGATATTATATTAAAACTTGGAATTCCATCTTAAAAAGTCTACTTTGTTAAAAGAAGTAGTTAAAATCCTTATAAGTTGGTCTATATTTTTATCTTTATTCGATGTGAAATTTTATTCCTCAAAGAGTAATCCAAACCCTAATAAATTGGTCTATATTTTCATCTCTATTCATTGTTGGATTTCACCCCTTAACAAATCCAAGCAAGAAGAAGAACTACAGACTAAAGGTATGTTTGCCAAATAAGGACATGGCTTATAAACCATGGCCCACAAAATTTATAAAATGAAACAAGAAACATACAAGCCCCTGTTTAACATACATTCTTTCAAAATTCATTGTCAACTATACTTTTTTCGATAAAATAATAATTTTAATCACATCAATAACTTTCCTTACTTTTTAACCACATATTTTCTATCATATCATTATTTAAAATACATTCTTTCCTCAATGATATCCATCAAACACACACTAATAACTTACTTATTTCTTATCTTGTGAGGTACACTATCCGCATACATTTTCAAATTTATCCCTTGAAAGGTTGACAAGTTCCCAAGTTTCATTTGGAATACTTCGTGAAGAACTTGAAGTGCATGACAATGTAATAAACTTCCTATTAATGAAAATGCACTATGTGCGCATTGAAAAATACGTAGTTTACTAATTAAATTTGACCTTACGTGCGGAATTAATCTATTAAAAGCAACAAGTCACTTTTTATTAATTTCTAGATGATTAAACATACAATTCAGTAATCATATGTTTGAATACCACAATTTATAATATGGAAAGTAGTAAATAATGAACACCGATATGATGACGGAGAAACCTAACTGGATAAAAACATCGGGATCAAGTCGTTACCTCCACTATAGACAATATAGATACAGTCCGTTTTCAACCTAGCAAATTCCACTAGTACCCGCTGTTGTAATTTTTGTAATCTCCAAGATCTACTGTTCCTCCAGACTCACGATTTGCTACCGTAGATATTATCTAACCAACCTGCTAGATTTTTCGATCTACCTCCTGTAGCTTCCAAGATCTGCTGTAAATTTCAGACTCATAATCTTCTGCAATTGTCTCTTTTAAGTGGATACCCAGGAATCACATATTCATGTTCTTCTTCTTGCGCTTGTAGTCCAACCCCTCTCAACTTCCAGAAACTTTTTAAGTCCAACTGAGAAAGTACTTTCCTCAAAGTGTAAAGGAAGTCCGATGTTTTGGATTCACAAACCTTGATTTTTTCCAAAACTAGGTTGCCGAATCTCAAGAATAATATGGATGAATCACCAAATAATTATGATCTTGGATCTCTCAAATGATGTGAATTTGTTATGCAATGAAAGCACAATAATGCAACCCCTTCAAATTCGTGCAAGACCCTCTGTATTTATAGTTGGAGGTGTATAAGTAGTATGAGTCATGTAAAACTCTCCAAAATCGCAAATAGGGTTTTTCCAGGTCGACCTGTCGCTCGAGCGAAGAGCTAGCGACGGCCTCTCACTCGAGCGAGAGCCGGGCGACAGGCGAGCGACGATGATTCTGTTTTTGTCGCTCGAGCAGTGTTCAGATGATATGCTAGTGAAAATTCGGCGTTGCTTCTTCCTTGTTTCCAAACTCGAACTCAAACCCTAGACTACCTAACTCAACTATACAATATTGCACTTCACTCCTTGACTTTTACGCATGTTCAATTAAGTCCTTTTTTGTTCACGGAATTGCCAATTCTAACAATGCATAATAAAACACATTTGAATGATGAAATTGACTCGCTCTTTATTATATGACCATGTTTGAAAGAGAAGATTGGATACAGCTATCTCTTGTGAAAGAAGAAATAAAATCATATCCATTATATTATTTTGCAGACATCAATCTTCCCTTGTCCCCGAATAAAACGCGCAAACAAAATATGTCCCCCTTAATATGTTGACATTTACCTAATACAAGAGAAAACGAAAGTGATTAACGTTAACATAGCCACGTATAAGCAAAATATAATAGAAATTTTTTGGGAGTAGTAGAGTTTAGATTCCGCCATTAACAAATCCTTGAAGAGGTTGGATGTATTAATTTGCTGCAAAGATAGTTTCGCCATTTCTGGCATTATAAATTTATTCAAGGATAAAGCTACGAAAATTTTATTGCTAATAAACAAGGATCTAATAAACCAGAAATTTTTGTGCGTAGATCCATATTAGAAAATCTGAGCGTTTCACTCTTCGGAGCCTCCTATTCACATGTAATAGCAATCCAATTACATAAACGAATTCCTTGTGACCAGTTATTTGCCAAGATTCCGTAGAAATAATAAGTTATTTTGAATTTGAAGATTAGAAGAGCATGCTAGTCAGTCGAGAGGAAACAAGCAATTACACAGATATAGAAACAAAGCATTACCAATAAGACATTCTTTCCCATGGTTAATTTGTTGGAAATGGTTTATTAACTAGTGAAATGGGTCAGATTTGAGCTCCAATTTGAGTGGGACCCGTACTTCGATTTTAACGGGATCAAGCATATTTACGTTCTACTCCGCGAGTTGATTAACGTGATATACTTATTTATCAAAAACTATTTAGAATTGAATGAAATATTCGATGTCGAAGTACTCCACTTGAAACTATAAACTAGTGAAAATTTTGATTTATTAAAAATGGCCAAACACTTATCTCACATAGAAAAGTTAGGAAATTTTGGTGTAGTTTATATAATGGAAATTTGGAAATTAGGTTTGGACCCAAGATGTACCAATAGTCTTTGAAAGGGGGAAGACATATATTCTATTGGATTCTGAAAAGGCTTGAGAATACTCAAATGACCACGAACGAGTCTATAAATAGCAAACTCAGCGCCAGAATAATTACATCATTTTCATGGCAAACTTTCTATGCATTGAATCTCATTCTCTCTTTCGTTCTGATATTATTCTCCATGTGAAAACACTTCATTGAGTAAGTTGGAAATCCTGCAGATTGCTGTGTAGCTTTCGTAAGAGACAAAATTCGTTTTTTCCTAAGAAACGATTTCTGAACACCTTTAGCACATTTGAAGGCAGCAAATTGGTTTTAAAGAAATATCGTAAAGTCGATAGATTCAAATTAACTTTCTAGTCCTTTTAAGGTAATTTTGTCCGTGTTTTTATATTCAGATTATTCGAATGATGAATTTATACTCAAGAAACAACATAATTAAATGGAGAAAGCTGCTTGCACAGCTTTTAGGGGGCTGTAAATTACAGCCCCCTAAAAGCTGTGCAAGAAGCACCGCCCTAATTAAATATGCATAATGAAGCTATTAGAAGGGACAAGTTTTTATGATTATAATATGCTTTTATAGTAAGATGGAGTACTGCTGGTGATCCAGCACGACTTTAATTAAGAGGCAAGTTGCTCCAAGATTAATTTAAAAACTTATTTATCTGTCAACTAGACAATTGATTATACAAATTTATTTCTTGTCAAAATTGTGATAAATATGGAAATATTAAACAATTAATTTTACAAATTGCTTGGAAGGTAGCAAAGTTTTAATCTTTGAAAAATCAAAAGAACGAGAAATACCTTTGTAGACTTCCTCCAAGTTTGTATTCAACATGTTGTAAAATAATGAGATAATTATTGATAATTATTTAGTATTATCAAAATACATAGATAAGTCTTATCTAGTTCAGAAAGTATATTTCATTTCAATTGTAACTCTTATTTTATAACCTATAAATACTTATTTTGATTCTCAATAAAATACACAAGTTTATTGATTTTTATTCTTTCTTCTCTTTTTCTCTCTTTTATAACATGTTATCAGCACGATTCTTTCAAAATCAAAGTACATTATTTAGAAGGTAGTAATTTTTATAAACATAATTATCTATCACATGTACCAAAATCAATTTGGTGACATGTGAATTGTTTTATTTATACGTGTATATGTGAATTCAATTTGAGTCTATTGCAATTTACACGGAATTTGACATTCTGCTGCAATCAATTGTGAATTTACACGGAATTGTCTCTTTGCTTTAATTNAGTTTTAATCTTTGAAAAATCAAAAGAACGAGAAATACCTTTGTAGACTTCCTCCAAGTTTGTATTCAACATGTTGTAAAATAATGAAATAATTATTGATAATTATTTAGTATTATCAAAATACATAGATAAGTCTTATCTAGTTCAGAAAGTATATTTCATTTCAATTGTAACTCTTATTTTATAACCTATAAATACTTATTTTGATTCTCAATAAAATACACAAGTTTATTGATTTTTATTCTTTCTTCTCTTTTTCTCTCTTTTATAACATGTTATCAGCACGATTCTTTCAAAATCAAAGTACATTATTTAGAAGGTAGTAATTTTTATAAACATAATTATCTATCACATGTACCAAAATCAATTTGGTGACATGTGAATTGTTTTATTTATACATGTATATGTGAATTCAATTTGAGTCTATTGCAATTTACACGGAATTTGACATTCTGCTGCAATCAATTGTGAATTTACACGGAATTGTCTCTTTGCTTTAATTGATGCACTTTCGTTCCTTTTAAGTACATGCTCTCATAGAATTTATGGGGTTAGTATATCTCTTCCAGACTTCATTCCTATAAGTATTATTTTATCTCTATCACATGCACTTTTATTATTAGTGACTGATTTTTTTTTACTTTTAGTTTTAATTATGTGAGTGTGGAGTTTATGAATCAAGGCTAATTTTGAATGAAATTATTGTATTATTGCATAATTGTGGACAGCCTCCACTGAGTCTTTATTCATTTGTTTGTATGCAAAATTATTTTCATTAATCCATATTGAAATCAAGTAAATTCAAGTTAACGGGGAAAGTTAAATTCACGTTAATATATCTACTTTTTCAATCAAATTGCGTATTCGTTGCTTTAATTTCTCTTTTTACGTTTGCAAAATATATACGTTTATGAAGATTATTAAACGTTCTTTATGTCTTTAACATGATTAAACGTTTTTGAGGTTGTTTCATAAACTTTAAATTAATAATTTATCCTATTATTGTTCCTGAAATAGCACAACATTATAATTAATATTTCAGAAGAATATTACTTGCTTTTGAATAGGATAAATTATAATTTTCAACTTAGTGAGAAGATTAAATAAGTGTACCGGTGTATGTACGATGTTTAAAGCCAGAGTCCTATATTGTTGATTTATAAGCAAATACCTCTTTCATTCTTCTTGCAATTTATGCGGTTAGAATTTCAGCATTTCTAGCTCTAAAGTTGCAAAACTATTTGAAAGATTAATATAAGGAAATTCTCATACAAAGTTTTCTTTTTTCGTTTCATAAGGGAAAAAGTTGTAACTTTCGTTCAACTAAATCACGGCGAACAAACGACAGAATATAATAGGGACTACAATCAAATCAATTCATTGAAAACTCGTTGGCAAAGAAATGCAAAGGCAGCAAGATTGCAGACCACTACTGTTGACCCCAAAAAATGAACTCAACAGAATCCTACCACGTCCCCTCCACGTGGACATCACATGTACACGTAGCACCCGTTAGGAGGCAAAGGCCGCCGATCAAGAAAAAGGTCCGGCGACCGTTTGCACTCCGACGGTCAAGTCAACGGGCGGATAAAAGATATAAAGAGAGTGCAA
>CAIGRF010363094.1:3129-13333 GCA_903798235.1 Fraxinus ornus | reverse complement strand
AAAGAAAAATAATTTCAAATACTTAAATATTATAAAGTGGTATTGCCCGAAACTTGATAAAATATCTTCTTCTTGATCTTGCAAATGATTTTTCAAATGTGGATTGATGAAATGTTTGAAAAAGATGAAATAACAAAGTTAAACTTAAATGGATTTTTCTGAAATTTATGCCAATTTTCGGAATATGCTGTGAGGAAGAAGTGTGTGAATTCTTATACAAGCTTGATTGTTTGTTGAAGGGTAAAATTGTACAAATTAATTCAAACAAAATATTATATATTGTTTTATTAAAAAAATACAGCTATTGGAAAAGAACAAAACGTGTACAACATCGGAAATTTTATAGTGGCGAGCCCTACAATTTGAAATTTTCATTTGTAAAATGATGACTTTTCATCTTCAATCATCTCTTCCTCCACCGTGCACTGTTTTCTTTCCTTTCCCCAGACACACCTTCCCTATACGACAATTCCACAGGTCTCTTCCTCTTCTCTTTTCTCTCTTTTTCTTCTTTCTTCTTCCTTCCCCAAGCTGCCAGAGTTCCACTGGCTGCCTTTTCTTTTTTCTCTCTTTTTTCTCCCTTCTTAGTTCCGCTGGCTACGCACCTAAGCCTTCGACACGCTTGATACGTTGTCGCCGGCAGCGTGTCGGTGCTACTGAGCCTATTTGCAATGTACATCTTACAGGTTGTGTGCATGCTCATGCACAACATACAGTCCTCTCGAAGCATACTTGTTGGAAAAGGAGATTTCCTAGCTCCGTTTGAAGCATTGAGAGTCATTCACATACACCACAATGCGATCCTTGTGTGTGGTCACTTTCTACGGACATCTTAGCTTAATGCTTGTAGCCATGCCCCTCGTTAGTGCCTACCCCAAGTAGGGCGATCATTTAATCCATGGTTAATTAGTAGTGTCTTCATAGCTTACTCGTTCCCACAATATCGACATCTTGCCATATTCGCCCAATTATGTTGCGGTCCCATGACTGCATTTCTAGCCTACAAACCATTACAGTAAGGCCAGAACCCATCGTATTTTCATGCGAGGCCTTTTGAGTGGCTGCCTTGATTGCTTATTCGGTCTAGAGGTTATCGTATTCAACAATGATCTATCACCAACCTCATGCCCCCTCCAGGGCCCAACGAAAGCCTAACGCTGCTCGATGAGTTCCCGACTCTACAAGTACTTTAACCCTCCCTAGAAGTGCCTAAAGTAGCCCTTAGTTACCCTTACGGTTCCTAAGGATTCCGCATTTTGTACATAAGGTTAGCCCGCAGATTGCTCGAAAGCACGGGAAAGGCTTGTTGATTGCTCATTAAGCATACCCTTTTATAATAGACTTAGCAGGAAAAATCTAAGTGACATCAATAGGCGTCTTTTCGCCAATGAATCATAACTTTCATGATTGATGTTCCTGACCTTCAAATGACGTTTTGTTTGATTTGTACCGAAACTAACATCTTCAATGTCAAGTCCACAAAGTTTCAGCTTCAAATGATATTTGATCCTTACGATATTGTCCTCAATATATTCCGAAATCATGACAATGCCACCGCCTGACGCTATCTCCTTTGCCCCTGCATTTTCTACCCAAATAGACTTCAATTATCGTCTGCCTTGATGGAAAGCTTCCTAACTCGTTAGGCAAGTTCTCCGTAAAGCGGCTTCCCAAAACTCCTTTGCTAAGATCCTCTATCCATCACACGAAGTTGCTGCCATTACGGACACTATAATCATGTCAAGCCAAGCTCTCCGCTTGTCCCTTATCGTACGTCATGGACATTAGCATCATCATGCTAATTTGTGGTCCATGACACTTGTCTTGTAGGTGTTGTGGCTTTGTTTTGAAGCCACCATATTCTGTTTTCAATTAAAGAATGTTTTGATACATGTACTAGAGTATAATTACTGGTAATATGAGAAATGAAAGCTGTCTTTAACTTCTTTGAGATGTTTAATGCTGGATACAAGAAGAGAAATCTGCTTGGGAAACTATTCTGACATAAAAACACTATGCTAGGCATTGATATTATTTTGACTGTTTAAAGTATTGCAAGTGTCAACTTTGAGTATGCAATTACTATAATAGTCTACTGATAGCCACGATCAAAGGGCCTAGAGAACCAGATGCTGGCTTGCAGCTACCGATCAATACTTGTGATGACTTATTCCTTTATTCTTCTGGCATACTCTTGGTAGAAAGTTCTGTAGCATCTTCTTGAATAAACCTACATATCCAAATGTCCATTGAAAGTATTATATTTTAACTAGTATAAATAAGCCTGGAAATATGTCAGCCTTATAGACCAGATCTGATATCAAAAAAGGGAAAGGAATATGTTCATTTCGTCTGTTGCACAATATGTATTTTTCTGGTGTCGCTCTTCTTTGATTTATTTGATCTTTCAGGTTTTGGATTCTTTATAGGGCCAAACAAGATGGTCCTGTAGTACTGGTGAGCCTACTGTGTTTTCCTACTTTTTCATGATTGGGCTTGTGATGTTTCCCTTCTCTTTTGTCAATGATTGTCCTGCATCTTTGATTTTTGAACTCTTAGAACATTTTCTGACATGATTCTCATGCTTTCAGGGTTGGAGGCATCCTTGGGATGGTCATGACGATCACCATTAAGTAAGCTTTTATTGTGCTGATAACTAGATAATTTGTTGTCATATTCCTAATAGTGAGTGCACTTATTCAACTGTCCTTTGTTTTTTCTGCATTGAATTAAATGTAAGTTCATAAATATAAAATGCGAAAAAAATTATCACACTCTTATGTAGGGTATTTATGTATCATTACAGAAATTGTTAATTCTTCCAATTCTGACTTTTGTCTTTGAGTAACATCACTTTTGTCAACCTCTGACTTGTTTAAAATAGTGTCTATGTTCATTGTGCTAGTGAATGTGATACATACAAAGCCATTCTTATATAGGCAACCCTGTAAATGATGACTGGATTAGTAAATTGTAGTTTTCATTTACTAATTGTGAGAATTGTATTTTCTGTTAAAGAGTTGTATCCATTCACAAATTATAAGAATTGAGAAAAATCTTCAATTCCATTTGAATAGATACCGCATGGTAACCAAAGATTTGGAATAACATAGCTTTTGATTGACAGTTCTAACCTATTTGTTGCCAGCATTATGCCCCCATTTGATTTAGCTAAAAGAGTTGATAAAAATCTAATTTAAAGTCAACAATTAATTTCAATCACACATTTCATCGGACTCACAAATTTTATCAACTTTTCAACTATATAATTCATCAATTTTTTTCAAAATCTATTAAAAATCTGATTTTCCGCAAAACCAAATCAGGGCTTAACAACTCCTTCGTGTTATTTCATATTATCCAAGATGAATTAGAGATACTCATATTGTTCATTGTCAATCCTATTTCCCATCCATACTGTGTAGAAGATTAACATCGGCATGACCTCGAGGAATTTCCATATTAAATGAATTTATGTCCCTGTTTTGGCTCCATTTCATACAATCTTTAATAAAATAATATTACACTTAATCCCTAAATGTTTCCTTATTTTATTCGTCTTAACCCCTTATTCAACACTTATTTCATTCTTTGTGAGTAATTGATTTTGGTCTACTCAAAATAACATCTTGAATTAGTAAAAAAAATTGAAATTTGAAAGATGTATCCACGTATCCGTATTTGAAATTTGGACTCTTTTTAGGCATGTCTCCGTATCCTATATTTTAAAAAATAAAAGATTTGACACTTATATACGTACCCGTACCTAATACTGGTACTCGAGTCCGAGCATCATAGGTATCGAGGCACTTTCATAGGTCATAATTGAAATGAATCCTCAGTGTGAGGTGACTCAATTGCCAAGCCAATTTCTGATTCCTGGCTTTCAAAATATGAGACCACGCAGTAGCTGAATAAGGGCAGAGGGGAATAAAATGATGACTTATTAACATATTAACATAGCATCAGTATGCTTTACTTTATGTGATGAATTCTTTGAGAAGTAGCTAGGTTGAGGAATATATATTTTGAATAATGGTATGTTGGTGATTTTGGAGGAGCTTCATGTGTGTTGTGGGAATGTCCTCCTAGGAAAGGCATATAAAGAGTGAGAAAGCTCAATCTATGACATGAAAGCAGATCAGTACTATCAGATCTCGCGCTTTAGCAAAGAGAAAATTTGTTCTAAAGAAGCTGTAAATCCTGAACAGCAATTTTAGTAGCTTTAGATAAAAGTTAAGATAGTTTGTCTAGAAAGGGTTTTGGAGATGAATGGGAGAGTTTCAAGTCTATATACAAAAGTTTCAGTGATGAAACATTATGAAACATCAGCAAAAGAGAATTAGAAATTAGAATGTCTTTGTTAGTTGTGACTTGAAACATATAGAAAGACGACTTTTAGGGCCACAAGATTACAAACCTAGCAAACTTGGAACCTAAGTTTCAGCTGCTAGTGGTGACTTGATTCCATTTATTCCTTAATATAAGGACCTAATAAATAGGGTGGAAGCCTAATAGATACAAATAAGACCTATTGTGACAACTGTTTCCACAATTTCATCACATGTCGAATTTCCCTATTCCTTATCAATTACATGAAATGTTGCTAAAAGTTCAAAGAACATATTAGCCTCAACCATGGCATAATAACTACAAGAGACTTCCTTTTTGAGTTTCAATTGATCCTTTCTGGAGAATTAGATGGTCTTCCTAAACAGACATTTTATTTGGTAGCTAATCAATGAAGCTACCACGAAGGCCTTTAACTGTAAATTAAAAAGTAACTCGTACTATACTCCTAGGAAAAGCTCGAATGATCTTTAAACAAAAGGGTACCTGTACTCGAGAATAAAGATAGAATCTCATTCTACATGCCGATACCAGCATTCGATAACCAAAGGTATATCACTAGCCATTTGTATAAGCCGTCCTTTGTTTTGAATATTGTTTTCTGCTCATCTCCTATTCANGTCTAGAAAGGGTTTTGGAGATGAATGGGAGAGTTTCAAGTCTATATACAAAAGTTTCAGTGATGAAACATTATGAAACATCAGCAAAAGAGAATTAGAAATTAGAATGTCTTTGTTAGTTGTGACTTGAAACATATAGAAAGACGACTTTTAGGGCCACAAGATTACAAACCTAGCAAACTTGGAACCTAAGTTTCAGCTGCTAGTGGTGACTTGATTCCATTTATTCCTTAATATAAGGACCTAATAAATAGGGTGGAAGCCTAATAGATACAAATAAGACCTATTGTGACAACTGTTTCCACAATTTCATCACATGTCGAATTTCCCTATTCCTTATCAATTACATGAAATGTTGCTAAAAGTTCAAAGAACATATTAGCCTCAACCATGGCATAATAACTACAAGAGACTTCCTTTTTGAGTTTCAATTGATCCTTTCTGGAGAATTAGATGGTCTTCCTAAACAGACATTTTATTTGGTAGCTAATCAATGAAGCTACCATGAAGGCCTTTAACTGTAAATTAAAAAGTAACTCGTACTATACTCCTAGGAAAAGCTCGAATGTGTCAAATATACTCAATAAAAGACTTTATCCCCTCTTTATGGGAGGTTCTCTCATTAAATAGGATTAAAATAACATTTAAATATGGAAGCAATCTATTACAATATTAATTAATGGTAAAACAATCTATCTATATCTAATACAATTATAATAATATAATCGTAATCTTCAATGATCTTCGGAATCTTATTCGATCTTCGACGATTTTCGAAATCTTATTCAAGCTTATTGACAGAATGATCTTTAAACAAAAGGGTACCTGTACTCGAGAATAAAGATAGAATCTCATTCTACATGCCGATACCAGCATTCGATAACCAAAGGTATATCACTAGCCATTTGTATAAGCCGTCCTTTGTTTTGAATATTGTTTTCTGCTCATCTCCTATTCAAATGCGGATTTCATTGTACCAGCTATGCAATCAAGTTTGGAAAAAAACCTTTGCCTTGCAATCTGTCAATCATGTCATTTAAATGTGGGATAAGAAATCGGTATTTGACCTTAATCTCGGTGATTGAACAATTATATACACACATTCTCCAACTTCCACCCTCCTTTGGAGTAAGCTATTTTGGTGTTGTGGAAGTGGAGTTAAAAATTCTTGTAGAAAGTAATTTGATTGTAAAGAGTTTGTTATGATTGAAAAGTGTACAAAACTTTTGTTTGTATAGTCATTTAAGGAAAATAAGGGTATGTCTAGCAAGGTGTTTATGTACAAGGGTAAATAAGTGGTGGAGAAGTGGGTAGTACTTGTACATCCTAAGAAATGTGTGATAAAAAGTGGTTTGACCGAAAGTATTTTTTGACCTAGGTTACCTAGAAACAATGAGCCATAGGCTAAGTTTAAATACTAAGTAATAAAAATTTAAAAGAAATAGAAGTCGTAATCTTGCAAGAAATAATACAAGGACTAAACCCTTATCCTATTTGCAATAGGATCATCCTGCCTCACAAAGTCTTCTTAACTGATATTGGGACATAAATTTGATTCTTGGTTTGTAGTGGGTGGTCTTTACATTATCCATCTAATGTTATTGCATATCAGTAGACTAATTAGTGGCCTGATACATTACAATTTCTGCGGTTGATGATCTCTCATTTATATAACTATTTCTTGTAACCATTCGTATCTGTCACATTAAGCCGCAAGATAGAAGAGGATTTAAGAACCTTACTCTTCAAACACACAAAGTTATGCCAATGTGCAAAGGTCTGACAGTGGTGCTATGTATGATAAGCACTTTAATTGTAAATCCAGCAAAATATGGTATCCATGTTTACTGTTTTATTTTCAGACCGAAATGGGAAACATTGTACTGGTTAGCAGAAATTGGACTGTTCGAAATGGGAAACATTGTACTGGTTAGCAGAAATTGGACTGTTCACCATTTGCATTCTTCTACCGGATGGCCAAATGCTAAGCATTATCTGAGACAATTGACCAAATACTATTCTGTCAAAGCATATTGCACTTTAAATTTGGAGAGACTATATGCAAGAGACCAGCTGGATGTCAGTGACTAAACCAAAAATCTGTGCTTTATCATCGTCAGGCTTCTACTCAATTAACTTCGTAGAAGAATACTGTAACTTCAACAATTTCCCCTGCCACCCTAACAAATTTGATGATCCTAAAGCTCCAGACAATGTCTTTTGTAAGAAGAAAAACTACACGCGTTCTTATCCACAATAGGTCTTTTATTTTGCAAATATCACATATATAACTTGCTGGTGCTTTCCAATTTTTGATAACTTGGGAGATTGCTGGGCAAGATTCAGTAAAAATATAACTAGGATCAATTGACATTTAAATTGAACATAAAGTGAAGATGTCCACCAGATATAATTACCTGAGTATGAACTGAAAATTCCTCTAGCTCTGGTCAATGTTATCCTAGGTTTTTTTAAAGATTTGATATGAGGTCAAAGTGAGGCTTGCTAGTCAACTGGTTAAACCAATTTGTGGGCGTTTGGTTCAATTATTGAATTTTTACTCGCAACAAACTGCTGTTCTAAATGATTTTGTTACTCTTCCTGGGAAACTAAAAAGGGTTTAGTAAATACTTACCTGTCTAGCAGTCCTCAGTTCCTTTAAAAATAGTAACTAACTGAACAAATAAATGGGAATAGATATAGTGAAAAGTTATTCTAGTTAAATCTGACTATTTGTTTTTGGAGGTTTTTAGAATAAAAATTTGCTGACAAAACAAGTTCCTAAATGATTCCAAATTTGGTGTTTCTGAGAAGTCAAACCCTGTAAGTTTTAGTTTAAGATTCATGTCCACTAAAATGTATTTTGTTCCAAAGGTTGTTGTATATTAATGTAGGATTGTTCGATTCCTAGACAGCAGTATCATGATGGTTTAGATTTTTTTTTTTTTGCTTAAAATTTTCATCATGTCTTTTATTGAAGGTGAATCATTGCAGAATGCTGCATTCCACTGCACCAATATCATTGAGGAAAATTACTTATAGAACAACGGATGACCATGCACATGGAATTTACTGTTGATTGATAAGAGGAGAAACCTATCTTGTTTACATAAATTAAGCCAATGCATTCTCCTCCGCTGAGAAAAAAGTTGTTATGTTTCAAATAATTTATGTTGCGTAGTTCAATGGAGGGTTTACAAATTATTAATAGCATAATTTTACGTTTAAACATTAAAGTGATGCATCTTCTTTGACAGTGCATTATCGTGCATGGAGTGAAAGCAGCCAACACAAGTTCCAAGATACGTGGCATGAACAACAACCCCTCGAGCTTGTCATAGGAAAAGGTCCACAATGCTTGCAAACTTCTCTTGGTTTAGTACTTGCATATTCTTTTACCATACTTGTTAATCCTTTTATTAGCTATTCAAATGCTTTAATTTCTTTACATGCCCAAGGCCGAAACCTTGATCTAAATAGTTGCATTTGACCGTAGTGTTGTTCTGAGTAGAAGTTGATGTTTAATATAATATGGATTTGCATTACTCCTTTCTAACAGAGAAAAAAGAAATGACTGGGCTAGCTATTGGAATTTCCAATATGAAGTCTGGTGAACGTGCATTGTTGCGTGTTGATTGGGAACTAGGCTATGGAAAAGAAGGAAGTTTTTCTTTCCCGAATGTTCCTCCAATGACAGATATCATATATGAAGTTGAGTTGATTGGTTTTGACGAAACCAAAGAAGTGAGTAAATTTACCTAGATTTGTTGAAAGACATTCCTGTATGCTTGAATGTCTTGCTATGAATATGATTGGATGCTTAAGAGTGTTGGTTTATGGGGTGAACTTTGTACAGGGGAAAGCCCGTGGTGACATGACGGTGGAGGAGAGGATTGGTGCAGCGGATAGAAGGAAGATGGATGGAAATGCATTATTCAAGGAGGAAAAGTTAGAGGAAGCTATGCAACAGTATGAAATGGTAACCAAACCAAACTGCCCCCGAGTGTTCTTGTTTTACTATATATTTACGTAATTCCTTAATTAATTTCCATCATATTAATGATGTGTTTTTGTGCACTAGGCCATTGCATATCTGGGAGATGATTTCATGTTTCAGTTGTTTGGAAAATATCGTGATATGGCTTTGGCTGTGAAAAATCCCTGCCACCTTAACATGGCTGCATGCCTGATAAAGCTCAAGCGTTATGATGACGCCATTGCGCAATGTGGCATTGTATGTATCTGGTTTGCAAAAATTTCTATCACTGCTAAACTGTTTCAGTGTTTTGCCTTTTGGTTTCCACTGTTTCTAATGTTGTTGGAACTTTTTCTTAACTTGGAACCATCTAATGTTCCTTCAACCAAGAAACACGTTTACTGCCTTCGCCATTTTGGATTCAAGTAAAATTGAAAAATTAAGTTCCAAGTTGATAAGCAATGTGAGCCATAAACACTGTTCTTTCTAATCCCCAAAAATAACCAAATGGCTCTTTTTTGTACATATGTCGAAAATTAAATTGTTTTCATAGCATCCCATCTAGGATGTAATTGGGAAATTTAACTAAAGAAAGAGAGCATGGAAATTAGAGCTCAATTTTCTGTTTACAGAGGTAAACGCTGTTCTCGGTGTTTTAATAACCTAACTTTTTAGTCACAGTCCATTTCTTTTTCTTTCTTAGACAATGAGATTCACACTACGATACTATGCTATTCGAAGATTACTGCAAGAGATGCAATGGAGGAGAAGTAAATAGAAAAAAGAAAAGTGCACTAATTTCCTTTATTTTGATTCTATAGTTTTGAAGAAATTTAATTTTTTGTATATCTATTTAGAAGACTGTTTGAGTTGCTTTATCTATTTACTTTTTTCTTTTCTTCTTCTTGGTCCATCGCTCACTGCACCGGCGAAGTTAAACAGTGCATATCTTTTTGTGCTGTTCTTCAGATTGAGCCAGTGGGGGATCCCCACAATCTCTCTCCTCTCCTTCCCTTCCTTGACACCCACAGAAACACCACATCCTCATCCGCTCTCTCTCTCTCTCTCTCTCCCCCCTTCCTTGACACCCACAGAAATACCACACCCTCATGAACTTGGCATGTACACATCCAGTGGCAGGCAAGCGGGGGGCAATTTTATTTTTTATTTTTAAATAGAATTGTGATCTTCATAAAATTTTTCTCCTTCAGAAGTTGCTATCCCACATTGACAGGAAATCCATTAACACTTCTTAATT
>CAIGRF010363074.1:28278-49098 GCA_903798235.1 Fraxinus ornus | reverse complement strand
TATGAAACTTTACAATTTAGTCCCTAAACTTTTGTAATCATTCAAGTTGGTCCTTTTTGTTCACAGAATCGTCAATACAATGTATAAATCTAACAGTATTTACCATTATGGTAAGATCAACACGTTAAATACTTTTACATAGTTGTTTTTCAAACTCAGTCTTATATGCCTTGAACATGTCCAGTATTTAGGATTTCTCATAGATGAGATATATGTAACCATAGTGAGAAAAATTGGTCTATGAACTTAATAAATTATTGTTGACAATTCCAAAAAGTCGAATTGAATGTCCCACAGATATTCATATGAATTAGTTCTATGACTTTCGAAATCCTATTGTCACCTAATCTCCTCATATTTATTTGTTTTCCCTTAATGTAATTAATATAAACATTTAAATTTGAAAAATTAAGGGTATCAAGAATTCCTTCTGACACAAGATTCTCCATTCTCTTTTGAGGGATGCTATCTAGTCACTTGTGCCATAACGCAGCAAAATTCTCATCGATTAATTTATGTTTATTACCGTGTAAATTCACATGCAAAGTTTCTTTATAATAGACAACCGTATTAAATAGTTATAAGTTATCCTAATCAGATAAAGAACTGGTACCTACAATATTTGAATTAAGAAAAAGATCAAATTGATTATTTTCAATTTAACAAGAGTAACTGAATTTGTCCAATATAAAAATAGAAACCAAATTTCGTCTAAAAGAAGATACCGCAAATGTCCCTTTTTAAATTCAAATAATAAACAGTCTTTAATGATAACATAAGGTCCCTATAGTCTCAACTATGATTGATTTGCCATCGCCCTACATAGATGAATCTTTCAGCATTAATTGACTTTGATAATTCATGCAACCCCGCATAGTCACACTTATGTGAATAGCGGTACTGAAATTTATCCACCAGTGTATCTAGGTATTAACACTAAATTAACCTTAAAATAAATCAAAGTGAGAAGTGTGATTTTCTTTACATGCCAAGCTTGATATTTAGTGCAGTCTCTCTTTATGTATCCCAAATTCTCACAAAAGTAATAGCCAAATTTATCCTTTTTAGACTTTCGTTGTTTATATTGAACTAAATCGGATGCAGATTTCTTATTCCTTACAACTTGTCCTTAGAGGTATTTGCCAAGTGAGCACTTTCAATTCTCCGTTGCTTTAGACTTTCTTCTTCTTATACATAATACAAAATGATCTCATTAAAGTCTACTTCCCCTTTTGATAGTTGGGACTAATCTTAAATTGACTGCATTGTGCATGAATAGAAATCAAAATAAAATGCATGAGCAAATTATCAGACAACTCAAACTTTAATGCTTTTGATTTTGAAGCAAGATGAGACATTTACATGATATACTCCTTTATGTTTTCTTTACCCTTATACTTTAGTGAAACTAAGTTCTCCAAAAGGCATGCTTGTTTTGGCCTTATTGCCTTTTGCAAAACTTTTTTTTTAAATTTTAATTTCCTAAAGAAACTCTTTGGCAATAGTTACCTTAGTGCCCCTGAGTGTAACTGGAATTTCACGCTTTATGATCATATGACTTATGCAGTTTGAATGATCCTGCTAATTCGAATTCCATTTTATTAGCGGAACTGTTATACGTAAGATTAGTGGGTTGTTCAGTCTTTAATGCAATGTTTCTTTCCATGCAGCCAAGAACGATATGAACGTTTTCTTTCAAACCCTTAAACTTTGGTTCAAGCAAGAAAACTAAATTGATGTTGGAAGATATTGCAAAAGATGATTGATTAATTGAATAGAGAACTCAAACTTAATTAACATGTTAACACGGATATCTATATTGAGCAATCAATAAATTCAAATAATGGTGAACCTCATCATAAGAGACCGGACATAATGTTGATACTTAGTCTTTGGACAGAAATATCAACTCGTATGTGGTACTCTTGGTGTAGTAATCAAATAATGACAATAAATCATGTCAAACAATAAACCTATCTTTGGATCGATTTATTTGACAGAAATATCAACTTGTAAGTTGTACTCTTGACATAATAATCAAATTTTGACAATAAATTCGATCAACCATCAAGTCTATCTTTGAACCGACTCAATATTCTCATAATGAGAAAATTTACAAATGTCACAAATTTTTTACCATAAGTATGCAAATAATTCAATCAAATATTGACATTCATTTGGGCCGGTGAATATCCGCATGAATTACGTACACACAACCTTCTTAATATTCCAAATAAATGAATTTAGGCAAGAGAGATTACTTTGGTAACATTTTGGTTCAACTAATCTATTTTAGAAAATTAGCAATCCTCAATAAACTTTAATACTATGATTGATTTTGATTGCCCTTTAATCCTTATCTTTTATTTTTATTTATTTTCTTTCTTTTGTTTTAAAAAATTCAATTCCGAGGCAAGGCGGTGACCCAAAACAAGCGTCACAACAGCTGGACGCTGCAAACAACAGAATTCCCAATGCAAAGCAATGTTTCTAACTTTTGTCCTATTATAAAAATGATCAATTCCTAATGATTTAACAATTAGGTCCCACTAACGGACAAATGCCTTTATTTTATCTCAGAGTTCATTGAAGTTTTCAAAACAAATCTTAATTGTAATTAAACTTTTCAAATTTTTTTTTTTTAGAGAAAACCAAAAAATAAAGTTCTGAAACTAAAATTTCCGAAATCTAAAATTTGAAATTTATGGCCAAACCTTACGTTCCAAAATTCAATATATAAATTTCAACCTCAAAATTCTTCTTTCAATCTTAATGATTTAACATGGAGTTAGTTCGATACTACTTGTTGAAACTATATGAAACTTTAAAGTTTATAAAAGTAGAAAATCTAATTACTTTATTGCCAAAATCCTCTATATCAAATCACAAAAAATAATAATAATAATAATAATTAATAATGTGGAACATACCTTAGTTCTTTGGGAATGATTCTATAATACCGGATTTTGATTCCGAATTTTGAATCTTGATTGCTGGCTGCTTTTATTTTTGAGTTCTTAATTTTGACTTTTTTTCTTCTTGCTCCATAATCTTGACTGTCTTGTTCTTCAATTTTATTGCTCCAATTCTTTTTCTCTTGATTTTTAATTGTGGGTTTTGGATCTTTTTTTTCAATATACATTCTCTTGTATTCTTGTGACGAACAAAGAATGAGAATTACATATGAATTGAATACCATAATCCTATTTATTGTTTCCATGTGTATTTGGCAGATCGTCTAATACTACCCTAATGGATTCGATCTCTGCACATAAAATTCGATCCACACTTTATTTAGATGCTATAAGTCCAACAATTTATTTCTTTATTAGATCACTTTAATTGGGCTCAACTTTATGATAATCTTATACACAATTACTTATATATGTACGCCCACATGACAAATAAATAAACTCAACAGTGATAGAAAAACAAAAAAAGGATTATCGATCCAAAACATTATCAAATCCTAATTTATCAAACCCTTTCTCAAGTATAACCATCCATTTTGAAATCAATGAGAATGAAAATAGCGGAAATACAAACATACCTTAATCCATAGATCTCTAATTCTTTTTCTGAATGTGTTATGATCTTCCAAAGTGATTTGTAGTTTTCTCTCTAGATTTCTCTATGTTGATGGGGATGCAGAGAAGATGAAAAACCACACTCACCACGACCCTATAATAATAATAAAATAATGAATGATCATTATCTTTCATTTTTTTCAAATCGGCCCCTTATCAATCTAAAATAAACATCCGGTCTCTACACTTTAATTTTATGAAACCTAATACCCATTAGTCAAAATTCATCTTTAGTGGATCACTTTAATTGACTAATTTTCTTTAAATAATAGCACCACACATTTTATACATGTGGTCTCATATATGTTAGAATTCTCCAACAATCTCCCACTGGGTCATACGTGTAAATTCAATGTGCACAACCTTATGAACTCAAAATTTTATTATTATTATTATTATAGGTATTTCAAAAAATCTTGTCCATCAGTCATATCGATATAGGATTAAAGCGATTTTTGTCACATTTAACGTGACTAAATCCATCAAAGATGCAACACCCATGTGAGCATTATGCTCATGAAAGACCTTATGTGGTAGCCATTTAGTAATAGCCATTAAATGGATCCATGATTATGGAGTTTGTCTTAATATGATTTATAGAAATCTAACCACTCTGATTTATTTCCTTACAACTAGGAACTTAATGTCTTTAGACTTTGACATCATCATGTTCCCGTTGGAATACAAAATTGCTATGTCACAGAATAATTTAAGTGGTCTTTCAATTCCATCCAAAATATGCAGCCTAGTGACAATATTTTGCAGTCATATTCCAAGATCGTAATCAGAATATCCAACGACCTCCAATCGGTCTGATTTTACTGAATGTGATCATGTAATCATTAGTTCTCTATAGATACTGAATAACCTTATGGCTGCTTTCCAAATTTCCATCTCGAAGTTAGTTAAATATCTGCCTAGCATTTCAACAATGAATGCTATATCCGAATGTGTATAAATTTGAGTATACATTAAATTCTCAATTGCTGAAGCATGAAGAATTTCACGTATTTCATTTTCTTTAAATTTATCCCTGAGGCATTAATTGAGACTAAACTTGTCTCCCTTATCAATATGGGTATCACTTGAATTACATATTCGTATTTCAAACCTTTTAAGAACTTTATCGATGTAACTCTTTTGTGACAATCCAAGAATACCTCGAGAGCGATCCCGATATATGTGAATCACTAATACAAAAGAGACGTCACTAAGATCTTTCATCTCAAAATTCTTTGATTATATCTCTTGGTTTCATACAACATGCTTATATCATTAGTGGCAAGCAGTATGTCATCAACATACAAAATCAGGAAAATATGCTTACTCCCACTGAACTTGTGGTACACACAAACATCAACAACATTCATCTCGAAACCAAATGAGATAATTTCTTAATGAATTTGTGGTACCATTGACAGAAAACCAATTTAAGCCCATAGATGAATTTCTTTAAAATTTAACCACATTCTTTGGGTCTCCTGACACAAAGTTTTCTGGTTGCACCATATAGATCGTTTCATCAATTTCACCATTGAGAAACGCCGTCTTAACATCCATTTAATGTAGCTCAAGATCAAAATGCGCAACAAGTGCCCTAATTGTCCTGAAAGAGTCTTTCATTGAAATTGGAGAGAAAGTCTCTTTGTAGTCAATGCCTTCCTTTTGGGTAAAGCATTTAGCTACAAGACAAGCCTTATATATTTCCACATTACCATTCGAATCCCTTTTGGTTTTAAATATCCATTTGCAACCAATGAGTTTCGCACCTTCTGGTAACGGGACAAGATCCTAAACTTTATTGTCTTACATAGACTTATACTCCTTATTCATGTCATCAATCCACTTTTGAGAGTTATTCCTTTGCATGACTTGATGAAAGTTGATTGATCAGGTCTTTTTTCACCAATCCATGCCATCCTTATTTTCTTGGAGAGAGACTATAAAAACATCTAGAATTGTCTTTCTCCCTTTTATAGTGGATTTCCTTAATGACATTTGTTCTTGAGGTTCTTGGGTTTGTTTTTCTGGAACAATCTTTTGATTGTGTATAGAGTATTTTGTAATGTAGTCTTGATCCGAAATTGCTTCTTAAACAAGATCTGGAGCAAGAATTTATCTCTGAACCTGATCATTGTCAATTGCAACAGAAGAAATTTATACACATTCTTTATTCAAGACAAAATCATTAACCTTATAACATTATCTCCCCCTGCAAACTCTACATCCTCAAGGAATTGAACATTTTCCATTTCAAAAATTGACCTAATAGTGAGATCTTTAAAATTTTGTAACCCCTTAACAATTGCTTTATTTGGAACTGTGTTGAGAATTTAAGCTGCAATCTTTAGTGCTTCTACCTATAAAGATCCTGATATATTGTGAAATAATTCCACATTCCACTAGGAATTTAGCAAAAGGCCCTGGACGTTATTCCCATGATCCGTCATATCTATCATAATATTCACCACTATGGTAAGATCTGACTTGTTAATTTTTTTACTGAGTTGATTTTTAATCTCAATCTTGTATGCCTTGAACATGTTCAGTGTTTGAGATTCCTCATATATGAGATATAGGTAGCTATAGTGAGAAAAATTCGTCTATGAACGTAATAAATGACTGTTGACCATTTCAAGAAGCCGAATGGAATGATCCACAGATATTCGTATGAATTAGTTCCAAGATATCCGAAGTCCTATGACACCTAATCTCCTTATGTTTGTTTGTTTTCCCTCAATGCAATTGATATAAACACTTAAGTCTGTAAAAAATTAAGGGAATCAAGAATTCCTTCTGACACAAGATTTTCCTTTCCCTTTTGAGAGAAGTGACCTAATTGCTTGTGCCATAACAAAGTAGAATTCTCATTAATTAATTTATATTTAATACCATGCAGATTCACATACAAGATTTCTTTATAAGAGGCAATTGTATTAAACAGATAAAGGTTATCGTTACCAGATAAAGAACTGGTGCGCACAATATTTAAGGTAAGAAAAAGGATCAAACTTACTATTTCAAATTGAACAAGAGTAACCAAATTTGTCTAATGTAGAAATAAAAACCAAATTACGTCTAAAAATGATGGTACCATAAATCTCTCTTTCAAGTCCAAATAATAACCAGTCTTTAATGATAACCTAAAGCCCCTATAGTCTCAATCTTAACTGATTTGTCATCGTCCCACATAGATGAATCTTTCAGTATCAATTGATTCTCACAGCTCCGACAACCCCACATAGACACACTTATATTAGTAGTGGTACCGAAATTTATCCACCAAGTGTGTCTAGGTATTGACATTAAATTTACCTAAAAACAAACTAAAGTGAGAAGTGTACCATTCTTTACACACCAAGCGTGGTATTTAGTACAGTCTCTCTTCATATATCCCAAATTTTCACAAAAGTTACTGCTTAATTTATTATTTTCAGGCTTTTGCTGTTTATTTAAAATCGAATCGAATGCAGCTTTGTTATTCTTTATTACTTATACTTAGAAGTATTTGTCAGTGAGTAATGTGAGTTTTATTTTACTTTAGCATTTTTCTCTTCTTGTACACAATATGGAAATGAGCTCATCAAGAGTCCACTTTCCCTTTTTGACAGTTGCAACTGTCCTTAATTAATTGAATTGTGCAAGAAGAGAGATCAATACCAAATGTAAGAGCAAGTCATCAGACAGCTCGAGCTTTGGTCCCTTAAGTTTAGAAGTAATATGAGACATCTTCATGATGTACTCCCTTACGTTCCTCTTGCCTTTATACTTTATAGAAATCAAGCTTTGCAAAAGCGTGCTTGTTTCAGCCTTATCGTTTTTTGTAAAACATTTCTCAATTTCGGCAAGAAATCATTGGCATTAGTTACTTCTTCAGATACTATGCCTCCAAAAGCTTTCGAAATGCCGTGCTTAATGATCATTAGACTCATGCGATTTTAGCGTTCCCATTTCTCAAAGTTCCTCTTTTCATCAGATAAACTTTCTTCCGTAAGAGGAGTGGGTTACTCAATCTGGAGAACAAGATCTACATCCTTGGAGTCAATAACAATTAATATGCTCTCTTTCTAATCATTGAAGTTTGTTCCATTTAGCACGGAAATAGAGTTGATGTTGACAGATATTTCAGAAGTGGATGGATTATTTGAATAGAGAACATATTTCCAATTAACATGTTCACATTGGAATCCATATTAAACAGTTAATTAATTCAAATAATGGTAAACCCCATCTTAAGATGCCTAGCACATCATTAATATCAAATCTTTGGATAGTAATATTAATTGTAAGTGGTACTCTTGATGTAGTGATCAAACATTGATAATAACTCCTATCAAATAATAAATCCATCTTTGGATTGATTTATTATTCACATGGAAACCTTATAATTGTCACACGTTTACCACCACAAGTGTGTATGGTCCATGCTTGCCATTTCTCAAAAAGGCTTAATAGCACAAAACGTCCCTACGTTTGACATATAGTGTGCAAAACGTTCATACGTTTCAAATTTTTACATGTCCACCCATATTTCAACGTTTCATTGTGGAAAACGTCATTTTCACTTATTTTTAATGTAAAATGACCTATATACCCTCATATATATAAATAAAACAAAAACAAAAAGAAAAGAAAAATAAAGAATTCCTAAACTTTTTAAAAAATACAAATGAGTCCAGAATTTATGAAAATATTAAAAATAACAAAAAAAAAAAAAAAAAACTCTTTCTCCGCCTCCTCTACCACCGCCGCCAAAACCATTGGAATTTCACCCCTTTGCAATTGATGGACCAACTTCATCCAAAACAGTCCAAGACGTGGTTGCTCAGCTCTTGTCTTCGTCCCAGGCGCGAATGTAATTCAGGATAATAGGGCATCCCTCAATTGATGGTCCTAGTATGCACCAATCGATGAATTCAACCACCCAATACTTAATTGAAGTCTAAACTATTGTGGGTACGCAATCAATTGTACCAATTACGCATTTGGCTTCCCAAACCCAAGTCCAAACCCAAAAACGGATTGATCACTGTCGAAACCAAAGACTTCATATGAGGTAAATTCCCAAAGTTGAACCAAAAAGGACTCTTGGTCCATAGTAAAAAGAGAATTTACAAAGTTTTCCCAATTCAAATCACGTCTTTTAATTGCTTTATTGTTAGACTGATTTTACTGCAAGAAACATTGATTGAGGTTCTGATTTCGACGGCAGAAGCACAAATTTTGGCAGCGACGATGGCTAGGGCAGTATCAGGCCTCGCGTACCCGGAGCGATTATATGCGGAGTCGACCTACGCTGAATTTGGTGGATCCCAAAATTCTACTGCCAAAGGCGTCAGCTCCAAGTTCTCGAACGTCGTCTCTCTCCTCCTCTACGCACTCTACCAGCAAGTGGGTTTCCTTCCTTTTAAATCTCATTTTTTTAATCATGCATGATTTATAATTTCATGAATTGGCTTGATCTACTCCTGTATTATTCAAATTCTGGGAATCTGATCGATTTATTTGAAATTATGTCTTTTACTATTTTCACTTAATGGGATTTCGTTTGTTATTTTTAAGGACCTGTTTGTTATTTATAATATTTAATATTTTCATAAATTTTGGACTCATTTGTATGTTTTAAATAGTTTAGGAGTAAGATTACAATTTATTCTTTATTTTTTTTTCTTTTCCTTTTTGTTTTATTTATATATGAGGGTATATTAGTCATTTTACGTTAAAAATAGGTGAAAATGGCATTTTCCGCAATGAAACGTTGAAATAGGGGTTAAAATGCAAAAAATTGAAACGTATGGACCTTTTTGCACACTACATATCAAACGTAGGGACGTTTTGTACTATTAAGCATTCTCAAGAATTCAACAATGAAGTGGCTCTGATACCATTTGATAGAAAAACAGAAAAAGATTATCGATCTAAAACATTATCAAATCCTAATTTATCAAACTCTTTCTCAAATATAACCATCCATGTTGAAATCAATGAGAATGAAATAGCGAAAGCACAAACATACCTTAATCCATAGATTTTTGATTCCTTTTCTGAATGGGTTATGATCTTCCAAAGTGATTTGTAGCCTTCTCTCTTGATTTCTCTTTATTGATAGGGATGCAGAGAAGATGAAGAACTACACTCACCATTGGGGACCATGACCCCTATAATAATAATAATAATAATAATATAATAAATTATCATTATCTTTCATTTGTTTCAAATCGGTCCCTCATCAATCTAAAACAAACATCCGGTCTCTACACTTTAATTCCATGAAACCTAATATCCATTAGTCAAAATTCATCTTTAGTGGATGACTTTAATTGACTAATTTTCTTTAAATAATAGTACCACATATTTTAATATATTACGTGTGGCCTCATATATATATGTTAGAATTTTTCAACAAACAGTGTTAGCTTAAGCACAGGAATTGAATTAATTATGACAAATATTATAGAAGTAAATGGACTAACTGAATAAAGAATTTAAACCTAAATAACATGTTCACGTAGGAATCCATATTGACAATAAATTCGGTCAAACATTAAGTCTATCTTTGGATCGATTCAATGTTCATATAACGAAAAAACTTTACAATTGTCACATATTTATCACCACACATGTGTAAATAATTTGGCCAAATATTAATCTTTCCTTGGACCGGTCAATACCCGCATGAATTACGTACACACAACCTTCCTAACATTCCAAATAAATTAATTTAAGCAGGACATGTTACTTTGGTAACATGTTACTTCAATGAATTTATTTAGGAAAATTAATAATTCANTAGGTAAAAGAGGTCACTTTGGTAACAAGTTGCTTAAACTAATCTATTTTAAAAAAATTAGTAATTCAAAAGAGACTTTAAATACCAAGATTTAAAATTGATTGTTTCTTAACCCTTATCTTTTATTTATTTATTTATTTTTGTTTTGACAAACATAAATAAATAAAATCAAAAAGCAGCAAGTCGGCGTTACAACGCCACAGCACTGCCTTTACTTCAACCAGCACAATCACATGCTCACGTGATTAGTGTCCAGACCAAACATGCACCATTAACACGCAGAACCCATAATTTGGTAATAGTCATTTAATTTGAATTCTAAAATAGATAGAATGATTATTTATTTTGTAATCCCCACTAATTAATTACTCATGTTTTAATCCTTAATGCAAAATTAGCAAAACATTTTCTTAATGTTGAATTTGGAATAGAACATAAAGTAATCAATTATAATCGTACTCAAAATCAACAATTAATTTCTAAGATTATCAAATTTGAAAAAAAAAAAATCCAAAATTTTGAAATTTAGGACTTGAATTCACATCCCAAAATTAAGAAATCCAAAATATGATTTTTCAACCATAAAATTCTTTCTTGAATCTCAATGATTTAACATAAATGTGGCTCTGATACCACTTGTTGAAACTTTATGAAATTTAAAACTTAATTACTTTGTTGCAAAAATTTTCCATGTCAAATCATCAAGAAAATTAATAATGCGGAACATACCTTAATTCTTTGAGAATAATTATTTAATACCGAATCTTGAATCTTAATTATTGGCTATTTTGGTTATTGAGTTCTTGATCTTGATTTTGACTTCTTACTTTATAATTTTGATTGTCTTGTTCTTGGATTTAATTGCTCAAATCCTTCTTCTTGATTCTTATTTTCTTTCAATCATTGTTCTTGATTGTGGGTTTTGGATTTTCATCTTCAATATGCTTTCTTTTACATTTTTGTGTTGATGTGATGGCACAAAGAATGAGAAGTTGCATATAATTGAGAATCATAACCCTATATATAATTTCTATATGTATTTGACCCATCGTCAAATATAACTCTAATGGATCCGGTCTCTATACATACAATCCAACCCAACTTTATTTAGATGCCCCCAATCCCAACAATTTAATTCTTTATTGGATTACTTTAATTTTGCTCAACTTTAAGATAACCATATACACAATTAATTACATATATCGGTTCACATGACAAATTAATAAACCCAATAGTAACTAGATATTTTGGACAAAGTATATGATACTTCTGAAATTGAATTTTCCGTATATTGGCTAGTATGTGCACATTAGTCAATTTAGTAAGAGGTAATCAAATGATTTGTTGACATGATTCACATTTAATTATATGCAACCTGAGAAGCTATATACGTATGCTTGATAGAAAACTGTAGTGCATGTTTAGTGCGTTGAATTAAATAAGATTACTTATAAATTTTGTCAATGTATTTATTTAATCAAGTTATGTCTAGTACTCAAGTATGACTAATCAGTGCTAAAAAAAAATCATCTCGTAATAGGCCTAAATTTGAAGCAAATTCTATTTCATCCAAGCACTAGATATTCCTAAATCTAATCATCAATTTATTTTTTATAAAGTAAACTTGTACCGACGACTGACCATCTGAAAATAAAAGTAGCTAGATCTTGTCAAGACACGGAGGACTGAAACATTTCACATAAAGAACATGAGTGCACTTGGTATACAATGCTAGACTGTTTAGTGTCTCTACACATGTTACACACGATGTACAATATGCAACTTTTTCTTCTACAATATTGTCCAAGTATTGTTTAGTTTTCCTCGCCAAATATGCCACATACATACAGTATTTGTAACCTTACATTGATGCTACAAGACTAAGAAGAAATGCAATCTCTTCATAAAACAAGTACCTCAAGATCTCACTTAGAATTACCCTAATTCATAGAGTCAGATCCAGAGTACTCGTCCCTCTTGCAATTTTAGTACTCTCGTCTTCTTTCAACTTCTTAAACTTCGAGTAGGATGGATCAGTGTACAATGATAATGACAAGATGTTTTCATCATACGGTAAACCTTGCTGCCTTTTATCACCCCCCCTTAATTCTATCCCAAGAGATAAATTCAAGTCGAGGCCACACTCTGGCGCCTTTCTTTTTAGCGTTGTCTGCCTTTGGGGATTCATGGTTTGCTCAATAGGGTTTTGTCTAGATCGGACTAGCCAAGTCTCATCCCTGTTAAGTGATCCAAATTTGTTGGTCTTCCGAGTGGATATTTCATTGGAACAATAAATTCTGGTGCAAATATCATGATTTACTGACCTATATTGGCCGCTGCATCCCAAGACACTCTCATTAATTGGATTCTGCCTCATAGTAGAGTAACGTATCCATTTTCCATAATTATTCCAAGAAGAATCTCCAAATCTTGAGAAAGATCAATTTGGAATTTATTCATCAGAGACTAAACGCCAAGAACCCTAAATAAAAGAAGGAATTTTTATATGAATTTCTAACATTATCTATTTATATTTACCGGAAGGTAGAATGAAGAGGGAGTTGGCTTAGATTGTAGATATTCTTGTCTGCGCCTCCCATAAAAAGCTGGTGATCCGCCACCCCTGTAATGAGAAGAATTGTGTGAGATTCCAATACTGAAAACCCTAATCGTGTGGAATAAAGAGAAATGAAGAAAAAACATACATTGGTTGGGCTCATCAATTTTCTTGCTTCTATACATCTGTACAAACAAAGTTTAAAATATTAAGGGTAAAAAATATTGGTCATTAATTGATCTATATAGGTGCAAATATGCCTTGATTTCAATAAATATAAATTCTTCAAATGTCACCTACCTGTAAATGACTCTTGACATGAGCAATGTTTAGTTCTTTGATATTCATCAATTGAAGCACTAACTTTGGAGTTGCTCCTGCACCAAATTAAACAAGAAAAGCAGACAATTGAAAAAAAATCTATTAGATCTATAAATTAATCCAAAATAAATTATCATCACCAATTTTACTTCTCTGATAGAGTTCATTTGAAACTCACTATCTTGTCCTCCAAGTCTTTCCACAGCCTTAACAAAGCGCAGATGAAGATCAGGCGTCCACCGGAGTCTAGGCATCTTAGATCTAACATAAGGCCTTACCAATGTCTTCTTCTCACCCTCTTCGACTGTGCTGTTGCTTGAGCTTCCTCCATATCTAAGGTTGCAGGCTTCGTTTTTGGCCTCACTTTCTTCCTCTTCATCATTTCTCTCCAAAGGGCTTGTCTTAGAATATTCAGTATCACCACTTCCCTTCATCTTTATCAGCTTGATCTCGAACTTTTCTTGTATATACCTTCTATAATAAATCAGTACACATGTTATTAAGAACTGGAAGTAGGGCTCCCTAGAGCACAAGAATATGAACTCAAGTCCTTTTCTATATTCCTCCCACTAGACATGCTTAAATGATAAATCTTCTAAAATATAAGAGATTTAACAATCCTAGCATGAAAATCCATCAATTTGGTTCAAGAATGATATTTTTTCAAGCCCGCAGCATACTCCAAATGGAAATAAACAAAAAAATAAAGCCCTAGAGATGAAGATGGAAAACCTCTCTCTCTCTCACCCACAATACTTTATCAGTAAAAAGTATAGATGCATAAACACATGCATATATGCTTCTAAGTTCGATGTTATGTAGAGATGAAATATAAAGTATCATGTCATCTAGGCCTATCATCATCATCCACCTTGAAGAATCTAGTTCGAGTAATTAATAATTTTTAAATCATTCATTGCTTAAAATAAATCAATAATGCTGTAATTTTCACAGACTTCAAAATCAGCTTCGGACACCATTCTACATAACTTATTCAACTTTCAAAGTAAATGCAAAAATCCAGGAAATTTGAGTCCATGTAAGTTCAAATTAAACTTTTGTAATTCTTGTCTCTTTACATAAAAAAAGGCCTTGGGACCGCAAAAGTTTGTATGGTAAACAGGACATTGAAATTCCACCATTTTTTTATACCATCAATATCAAGAGACTCTATTATCAAACAGCATGCCTAGAAAAGTCTTCTAACTTTTTATCTTCCTTTTCACATTTGCCTCCACTTTTGATTATGTTGACTAAGCTTGGAAGTAAGTCCAACTAATAGTTAAGTGACATTTTGTTTTTCAAATTGATAATTTGAACACTTTCAAACAAGTAACATATTATTTACCAACAAAAAAATTTACTTATTTTCTTTTGAGTAAACTTTTTTAAATAAGTTTTTATCCTAGTCAAACATGAACTTAGCCTCTGTTTGGTTCAACTTAAAATTTGGATTAATATATAAATCGCAGTCAATAATTAATTTTAATCACACATTTCATGGGTCCACAACTTTTCAATCACATTCAATCTACTTTTATTAAAATTTACTAAAAGTCTAATTTTTATGTAAATCATACAAGGTTTAATCAATTTAATGAATATAGTTGACCATTGATGGTAATCCCTCGTACTATTCGACTTATTCTAATACCAATAAAACATGGTATATTTTCCACTTTGAAGGCCTTAAATGCTGAAAACACATGCATATGAAGACAACATTTACTTCGTGAACAAGATTGGACAATAAAACAAATGAAATCTTAACATTTTTTAATTCTTTAATATTGTCGAGTACTATTCTAGTCAATTTATCACATATGAAGAATAGTATATTTTCAATTCTTGTGAGATTTTATGGAGTATGCCTTTGAACTAGGTCAATAACTAGAAAACTCACGAAGCAGAGAGGCCAATATATGCATGAAAAGGTTTTGAAACTTAGGTTATCTGAAAATTTATGGGAATTTGACATCCTTAGAGATTTAAAAACAAATCTATATGAATTTAAAGAAAAGATATTATATTCAGTCTAAAATAACATGTTTGGAGGCCAACAAATACTCGGACAGGCTGTTTGGAAGAATATACGTCCAAATTACTTGTAGTCTAAAATCAATTCTCCAAATTTCAAGGGTCCCAAGAAGGCCACGTTGGGGCTGCTGCATTCATCAGACCATGACTTGTTGTAGTTCATACTGAGCTAAACTCAAGAAAAAATTGCATTTTTGCAGCTGCCTTTGCGTCGGGAATCACGGTTGTTTTTCTATATGTATGTGCTGGAATGGGACAATTTCTAGAATTAAATAAAATAATCAATTACATTAAATACCCATCTATATGTGATGTGAAAATACTCCATCCGTCCCATTTATATAGGCTTGTTTTGTTTTTCTCATAGATTAAGAAACTTATTTAATGTTATTGAAAAAGTAATTTTTGTCAAAAACTTTCTTAGTTTACTCTCATTTAATTTTTAATAATTAGTAGTAAATTATTATTGGAAGTAGTAAAAAAAATAAGGGCATATTACTAAACGAAAAAAAATATTTCTTAATAAAGAAACAAGACTGTAAATGGGACAAGAAAATAAGGAAAGTGGGCCTATATAAATGGGACGGAGGGAGTATGTATTTTAGATGGGGCCATTGTAATTATATGTATTTGGGGTTTAGATTTGGTATGAAATTTTTAATAGTCGACAATTTTTTTTTTCTTTACTTTTACAATTTTTAGCAATAAAAATCTTGTAAGCAAATAAAGGAAATTTGTCATTGAGTGATTCGAGTATTGAAGCAAAAGAAAAAATATGGCAAGTATTAAATATGATGTGTTGAAATGTGATGAGAGAATCAATTTTGGCTTGTGCCTCGTACAATTAAGAATGTCTTGATTCAAGCTATACTGCACGAGGTTCTAAAAGGAAAATTAACCGTAGTTGCCCCCCGGGGCACATCCAAGTTGGCAAAGGAAGGACATTGCTAAGCTTGCAACCTCTGCGTGAGGAGTTCGATTCCTGGTTAGAGCAGTTGAGTGATGTAATAATCAATATTGGTTGGAGCATTTTGATGATGTAATAACCATGGAGGAAGCTTCCCTTGGGGTCAGGAGTATAAGGGGTGCTCGAACCCTGGTCAACTTGGGCATAACCCGCGGTTTACCTCCGCCAGTTACTGAGGGGCCGGTGGCTGGTGGTTCAGGAAATTAGTTTGGCTAAACTGGGATACCTGGGTACAAAAAAAAAAAAAAATTAACCGTAGTTCCTAACAAATTAAGATGCTGAATATTCCAATAAGAGTGATGAGGTTTGGGAAGATTTGAATTTGAAAGTTGCAAGCAAAATGTCTTTTTTGGGCAAGAAAACATCCTTGCAATTATTCACGGAATATTTGCTACGAAAGCGCTTTGGAAAAAACTCAAGCATTGTTCATCATGTTATGTCCAATCGTCTCTGACTGAGCTTATCAAATATGTTCTATACGACACTCAAAAACCTAATCTTCCATATTCTGGAGGAAGATTGGTGGTTTTGAAATACACCATTTCAAAGTTTACAACAAATATTAGGGATTCACGTTTCATCGTCATTTATTCGAAAAAATCATACACGCACCTGTAAAAAATAGAAAAACTTGGCATGCATACATATGCATAGGAGGACATATTTATTTTCTGTAAGATTAAGTTTTTAAACCACGCGGTTCAACGTGTGGGAGATAAATAAGTCTAAGTTCTAAAGGATCGACGGAAAATACAAAGTGAGCAATATAAAAATGTCTATCTAGCTTGAAAAAAACTCATCTTGAAGATTTTTTTTTTTTTTTTTCAATTGTTGACCTACTATACATGCAGACAATTTGAGAAAACTAATGAGTTTTAATATTCCTATTGATCAAGTTGTCATGGGGATCTTATGTGATTCACTAGTAAAGAAGCCATCAGCCCTGGTATATGGCTACTGATCTAGACTTCAAATTATAAAAATATATAATATAGCATCTTAATTAATTACTCTCATGTTTCTACTTATATTATGTCATTACCTTCCAAATTTCAACCTTTGAAACTAGTCTTTAGCCATACTAGCTAATTCCGTCTACATCTGATGTTTATAGGGTAAATCCCGCATATTCCTTCTTACATAAGTTGAGTTTTCTGGGAAAGAAAAATGCATGTATATTAACATTTTTCGTATACATACTTGGTACACGTTGGACGAGATTATTAGATAGTATTAATAAAGAAAGAATGCCAAAATTTTGTTCATGATAGTGTCTAATATAATCTAAAATAACGACAAATTTTATCATGCACTTCTCTTTTTTAATTATGTTAAGTCCCGTTCCATACATTTTAGCAAACATGTCACTACTCTTCATACATTTCTTTCTGAAAATAACGGATTATCAAATTGCCGGCTACTAAGTTACCGAATGATTATAATTGTATATTTTTAGTTTTGACCATACGTGTAAAATTATTCTATTAAAAGTAACAAGTTACTTTTTAATAATTCCTAAATGATTAAGTACGCACGTCCACTTTCTCTATATTTGAATACTGCAGTTTGTAACATGGAAAGCAGTAAAGAACACCAATACTTGTTGACGGAGAAACCTAATGTGGGAAAAACTGCGGGACCAAGTCAGTTACCTCCACTATAAATAATATAAATTACAGTCTATTTCCAGCCTAGCAAATTCCACTAGTTCCCCATGTTTTAATTCCTGTAATCTCCAAGATTTACTGTGACAATGGTTCTGTATCTATCGCTCAAGCGATGGCTAGGCATGAGGCTAGCGAAATCCCAGCTTCGCTTCTTCACTGTTTCCAAACTCGAACTCAAACTCTAAGCTACTTAACTCAACTATACAAAATTGACTTCACTCCTTGATTTTTACACATGTTCAATTAAGTCTTTTTTGTTCACAAACATGCCAATTACAATATTGGACCTAACACTTTCGACTTCATGGGCTCCTTGATTTGGGTGATTATGGGGCTTAGAAAAACAAAGAAAATGGATTGCATGTAAATATTTATATGTTCTATATTACCAGTTGTAGAAGAATTCAAGGAGGAAATAATGTTGGAAAATGAATGGTATATTGTTAAAAATTATGATAAAAAATAATACACACCTTAAAAAAAAAGAACAAAGTTGTATATCAATTTTCTTTCTCAGATTATAGTTATTGAAGCCTTCCAGATTGATAATACCAGTCAATAGTAATATATTTTTCAAACGATTAAAGCATGTTCGGTTTAGCTGATAATTATAGTCCCTACACTTATTTCTTAAATGATGATATTTTATTATTTTTTAGACGGGTTAGTCAATAATTTTTTATTTATTGCTTTTATTAGGGAAAACTCATGTTTGGATGAAGAAATGGAAGAAAGAACGGAAAGGGCTAAAATGAAGCACATCTAAAAGTTTGGAGACTAAAATGTAAATACTTAAAAGTTGTGACGAACATTACGATAAAGATTTGAGTGTGTTGGGTGTCAATTGGATGCAATTAGAAGTCAAAAAGGAATGAAATATAATCAAAAGATCTTTACAAATCAATGTCCAACCGTACAAGGCATATTTTAGATTTTCAACCAGAGTTTGAAACCCATTTTTGGAATGGTAAACATTTGAATTGGAAAATTACTATTTCAAAAAGAATTGTAGGTCCTTGAGTTATCTTTCCAATTTATTTTAAAGTATCTCAATCAGATATTAGGTGAGAAATTTATGACCAGAATACAGAAAGTTGTGAAGAGATAAAATCATGCGCACACAAAGGCAACTTTTATTATTTGATTGAAACTCTTTTGAAAAACAATTTGAACATGAATCTTAACTTAATTTCATCATATAGAATACAAGAGGGATAGCCATTGGAGGATCTCTCTCTCCCTCACCTCTCAAAAATTAGATCCATATAATAAAATCATTCCTGAACTTGGTTATCCATTAAGATCAAGGTTGATTACACAAAATTGTTGAAGAATATTAATTCATTTTCAAGATTGAAATCAATAAAGTAGACTTTCTTCCATTTTTCTTCTTTTCGGGTTATTTTTTTTTCAATATTTCTTTTATAATTTATTCATTAGAATGATAATTTTTCAATTGTACTGAATGAATGATGAACCCTATTGCTTATTTGTTTTTATTCAAAACTAGTAGTTTAGTTATTTCTTGATTTCTTGTATTGATTTTGCATTCACATTGTATTATTTGATTGTTTAGTCATTAATTATATAATTAATTGCTTATTTTAGTGTTGAGAGACACATAATAAAATTATAAAGCGACAAAATTAACATATGTAGATAGAATTGGGAATAATCTATATCACATATGCAATCACATGGATATGCTACAATTTAATGCATTTTGATCGTATGAATTCGGATTTGGAATATGATCAGTTCGTGATTAGAATAGATTTAATTGTTTTCAAAAAGAAAATTAAATACACTATCTTTATCGATTGTCACGAATGCATTGACTAGATTACGAATCAAAAATTGAAATTAATGACAATAGGGGGATTCAAAATCCAATCATATTTGATAAAATAATTTTATTGCTTTCTTAATTTAGAATTAGTATAAATAACAGCAAAATCACCTCTTTTGTGTCATGGACATCGAATTTAGTAGTATTTAGTGAGCTAGGATAAAATATTCACTTTATTATTATTTGTCAACTAGACCTCGTATGCTTGTAGTTTCAATCAAACAAGTTTTCGGTATTGTTGTTGGGGAATAAAGGTTTCAATTTAGTATAGTAGTTTATATTAGATTTTTTTTAGGCTATTCATTATACTACTGATCTCTTTGTAATTCACTTCTTTCAAGGTGATAATAGCTTATGCAAGATCCTGACGACATCATGCTAGCTTCACTAAATCTTGAAATCGAAAGGACATTCAAACAATGCATGAGAGAGAGAATAGAGAAGAAAAGTGTAATGGCTGAAAATCATAATCAGATTCAAGATCCACTTCATGATCAAATTCAAGTAGCGCCTCTAATTCAGTAAAGACCCATCGCCAATGAGGGCCCAATATTAGTAGGGGATTATGTGAATCCAATGCTAGTGCCAGTGCAACCGCCTGTTGTCTACCAGTCCCTTTAGATAGGCAAACATCCACCTTTGAGGATGTGAATTGGAAAATAAATTAGAAACCATCATTTACTTCCGCCACCCAGGTCAATGTTTAAGTGCCACGAATCCCATTCTCCGAAAGGCTAATGAGACAGCCAATAAAGGAAGAGCAAGCTCAAGCAAGCACTAGCAGAAGTGGTGTCCACTTGCCAAAAAATCACTACAAAGAAGGAGACGAATGGAATTCAAATGCCTATAAGGCCAAAGACCAAGTGGAGCAATATGAAGAAGCAATAGAAAAGGATCAACAAATAGTTTCATATAGTCCTAGGGTTTCAAACAGGACGAGTAGCTCGTGAAATCTACTACTTGGCTCGAGAAAACGAGACTCGTGGATGGCTCAAGTGAAAGCCCAAGATTGGCTAACCAAGAGGAGGAGGGGGGGGGGGGGGGG
>CAIGRF010363074.1:3187-15193 GCA_903798235.1 Fraxinus ornus | reverse complement strand
TGCATTTTAATTTGAGTAATTGTTGAAAGTTTGTCGGTTTCTATATGTTTATCACATTCTACTAGTCCTTAATCATCAAATAGTATAAGCAAATAGAAATTGAAGTCCTAAACTATTAATTTCATATTAGAGATTGCTGGCCTTTTAGGGTAAAGAATGAAACTTCGTAAGAGTAAGTTGAATTCTTCACATAGAAAACGGAAATTGGTGCATGTACAAGTAACGAGAGTGGAGGTGAATCAAGTCCTCTCTTAGGAAAATTATTGCACGAGCAATGGAAAAACTTAAGAAAAGAATAATTTAAAAGAAAACCTACTTGTCCACGAGTTAAGATCATGTTCTGTTGTACTTAAAACACTTTTTTTTGGAAAAAAATTAAGTTGCCTTGTCTTTGACAATGTTATTGCATTTACACACTGTGGAAAATGTCACGTTCCAAAACTTTAAAGAATTAATGAAGATGAAAGAAAAATGCAAATTAGTCCATTGATAGTTGGCAAGTTCACTATGCTTCAATTAATTAAATAAAATTGATAAAATATTTAATTTATATTATTCCGTCTTAACATATTAAAAATAAGTAAAATCATCTTCCGACATTTATCCAAGCATGAGACAGAGTATATTGTTAAAGATATTCTTGGGGTCCTTGCAATTGAAAGATAGTTTAAATATAGGCATAATAGTAAAAAAACCTCCATACTTATTGAAAATAGCTAGCAGAAAATATCTATATTTGAAACTTTTTGTGCAAAACCCTCCCCTCCTATTTCAATTAGAGATGACAACGGGGAGGGTTCGGGGGACCCCATCACACCACTCCCCCACCCCGCCCCACCTTAGACACGGGTTCGAAGTGCGGGTTTGCCCCGTTTATTTTTTTTTAAAAAATAATTTTAGTTAACTATTTTTTTTTAAAAATTTGTAGTTATTTTATTTTTCACGGGGTGGTACACCCTCCCCGTGACCCTAGGCGGGGCGACCAAGTCGTAGGGTCGAGACGAGTTTTTTTGCCATCACTAATTTCAATTCATGAAATACCTCATTTGCTTTCTATTTTCTCAATAAAAAAAAAAATTGAAAATGATGAATATACTCTCTTATTTAAATAAGAAAAAAAAAAAGTAAAGTAAAGATCTAATTGCAACTGAAGTCTCAAAAACTTTTTAAAAGTACAAGTGAGTTTCAAATAAATAATTAAAAAAAAAAAACAATTTCTTTTTCTCCCAATCCCATCTACCCTCCCTCTTATGCGCGCGCCACCAAAGCTCAGCCAAACAAAATATCACTGATGTAGACATTATGGTACACCTCGAGCACGAGGACTTCCAGGGTTTCCTTTTTCGATTGTGGGGCACCGAGTCCTCTAGCCTTGATAGTCCTCGAGATACCTCGAGGATGGACTCCATGAATGCTTGCCACGTTACATCACTTGTCCTCGAGAGTGTGTGCTTGGAACTTTGCCTTAGCCAAATTCTCGAAGTACTTGAAAATCGAGCGTTAATAGTTCTTAGAGTATTTTCAAGAGACTCTTTAAACATTAAATACTCTCTATTTTAAAAAGTCAACATTTAAAAGCATGCTCTAAGAGACTCTTTAAATTAACATTTTAATTTAGAGAGTGTGTTTGACTCTCCAAAATTTGAAGACCCAAACATACTCTCTATAATTAAATGCATTCAAAGTGTTACAATTTTCAATGTAGGAAAATAATAAAATAATCTAAAGAAAAGTTTTTAAAATAAAAGATAAAGAAAAATAATAAATATTTTTTGAGAGATGTAATATTAAGTATTAAATATAAAGAACTTGTTGGAGTACTTCAAAATTGAACTTTTTAAATTTATAGATGCTCTTCAAATGATAGAATATGCTCTTTAAAAATAGAGAGTCTCTTTGAGATACTCTTACCCCGTAAGAACCCTAACCATATCCACTTACCACTATTTAAGAATTCTAGGTCTACAAAGAGTCTCTCCTGGAAGGTACTGCAGGTAATGTAGGTTAAGACTTCTATTTTTAATCCAACACTTATCTCAATAATAACTCCTAAAAATAAGGAGGACTCGTCCTACTAGGAGTGCCCTACTACATAATAACTCTATAAATATGAGACTTTGTATCATTATTCAGGACCTCATGTACTCTTTTTCATACAGTTTTGAGCACATATCTTCTCTCAAATTTCNCTGTCCCCCTCTCCCTTCCTCCATATTTTCTTTTCTTGTGTGTATATATTACAAAATCTAGTACCAGGAGATAAACATATTTATGTGGTGTGTGGGCAGGTAAGAAGGAGATTTCTGGCTTGCAAGGTGGCGGCGAAGCGCAGCCCGGCACGGTGGTTGGGCAGTAGACTAAGTGGTTGTTGTATCAGATTTGGCTTTTGTCTTTGTCTATAGCGATATATTGGTACTTGCCACTGTCTTCATCCCACATTTATTCTCGCACTTCATTCTTTTATATTTTTTTATTATTACAAAATTCTTTTGGCATCAATTTGGGGGTCAGTTGGACGCCCACCAGGCCACTCTTGGTAATTCGAATACAATAATTTCCTCTTACTTAATATGTACGACAAAGTCCGGTCTAAAAAAATATATATATGTTCGACAATTTAAATATTATCTAGTTGAATCAGTGTTTAAACACTAGTTTAAGTAACAATATTGATGCTACCAAAAATAGCACCTGCTAATTTCAAGAGCTTGACGATTGATGACGAGTACGAACGCGATCTTCCAATAATGCTACCAAAAATCCCACATGCTGATTTTTCGAGCTTGACGACCGAGGACGAGCACGAACGAGACCTTCCAGTACCTGAAACAAAGACGTCGAAGTTTGGCCTCGTCGCCCCTCCGATGCTTAAGTTAGAGAGAGAGTTTATAGAAAATATATGCTAAAAAATATATATGAAAACGTACGTTAATAATGATCTAAAGCCCCATATTTATAGAGTTGGGTAGTAGTGGACTCCTAGTAGGACTCGTCACCTTATTTTTAGGAATGACTTATGGTTGGAGTTAGTGTTGGATTAAAATTAGAAGTCTCACCTTATTTTACCTATAGTATGTTTCAAGATAGACTCCTTACAGTTCTAGAATTTCTTGAATATTGGTAATTGGATAATGTTAGAGTCCTTACAGAGTAAGGACTATCAATGTTCAATCATAGAGTACATTGGGGAAGTTGGTTAAGGCAAAATGTCCAACCACACATCCCGAGGACGACCCATGTAATTTTGCAGGTATTCATCGGAACAATCCTCTAGGTATCCCAAGGACTATCAAGCCCCGAGGACACGGGTCTCATAATTGAGAATGGGGAGCCCTGGCAATCATCGTGCTCGAGGTTCCATAATGACCACATTACTGGTCCCCGTGCATCCACTCCTAAAGCTGGAGAATTAGGTGTAGGTGCACATGAGCTCGATTCCTAGTGACAAGCAAGTGGGATGCTCATGATCTGGATGCTCGAGATAATTTGACGAATAAGCTTTGTAATGAGCTATGGGATAGCTCAATTAATAAACTTTGTTAGTCATTTTCTTGATGACTAGATCATTAATTTAATCTCGACGATCAGATAATTAATTATCTTTTTGATAAAGTGCCAAACTCAAGGATAGCTCAATGATTAAACTTAGTAGTGATCTCGACGATAGCTTAATTAATTAAGGTGTTGAGCTCGATCATGATTCAATCAAAACTGACTTTACAAGTTTTGACCTCGACGACTACACACTTAACTATGTTTCTGTCTGAGTTCTGATCCTGATGACGACACAATTAAGTTGAGGCAATCTCGAGCTCGAGCATTGTTTGAGGACATCTTAGTCCAAGATTATATTTATGGGAAGGGTCGTGCTTGAGATGTCTTTCATGGGATCATGCTCGTAGCATGTCTCGGGGGTGCCTGCTCATAACAGGTATTTTTTGAGCTCATGCCCGTAACATGTCTTGGAGGTGTCTGCTCGTGACAGGTCTTCGATGTGAATGCTCATGGCATGGCTTAAGGTGTTCGCTCGCGTCATGCCTTGAGGTGCCTGCTCGTGACAGGTCTTTGTTGAGCTCATGTCCGTAGCATGTCTCGGAGGTGCTTGCTCGTGACAGGTCTTTGGGGTGCATGCCCGTAGCATGTCTTTAGGTGCCTGCTCAAGACAGGTCTTTGGAGATGCCTACTCGTGACAAGTCTTTAAGTGTTTGTTCGTGGGCAAGTCTTTGAGTGCTTGCATGGGACAAGACTTTGGTTCTGATAATAAGAAATCCACGAGCTAATGCTCGCCTTCAATAATGAGAAAATCAAGCATAATAAGAGTGTTATGAGCTACGACTCGCCTTCAATAATGAGAAAATCACGAATAATAAGAAAGTCATGAGCTAAGACTCGCCTTCAATAGTAAGAAAGTCACGAGATAAGGCTCGTCTTCGCTAATAAGAAAACCACGAGCAATGAATCGCCTTCAATAAATAAAAAAAAAACCATGAGCTAGGACTCGCCTTCAATAAATAAGAAATTCATGAAATATCTCTCATCCTCAGCAATTGGGATGATAAATGGAGTCTTTAAATAAGAGAAATCCAAACAATGTATTTTGCCAAATATATGGTGCATGCCACCGGCCATGTAAAATATATATGCGCAATTATCTATAACAATTCATTTCCAGCAATAAAATTAAGCTCCATTACCATCCTCTTTTTTTAAAATTCTCCAAAACATTTGACATGGAGAATTGCTTGAATATCTGAAGAAATCAATTGGCAAAAGTTGCTTAATAATTAATAGGCAAGAAAATAATTTTGAAGCCCCAAACTCCTTAAATGGGAATAAAAATCTGCAAAATCAAAATATGGGTATCCACATAGAGAGCACCAATAGGTATTCACTGGATGCCAAACCATCTTTGCAAGAAATGCCAACAGATTTTAATGACCATTTTAATTGGTTTCATCCACTTTTGAATTCATAATACTTCCTAGGTACCTTATTTTGGAGACCAGAATGATAAGAGTATGTTTATCCCAATTCTAGAGAGAAATGAAGAGTCGAATTTTCCTACCTGTGCCCGAAATGCTACGATGAAGATGTTTCAACTTTGGAGTTAGCAAAGGCATGGAGAAGCTTCCAGAATTCATTACAGTTATGATGCTTGTAAAATTGTCTTTCTCATTCGTTCAATTCCATCGTATCTAGTTAGCATTCAGCAGCCTCTCCGCAATAAAAAAAATAAATTGGAAGCCACTCGCAATTCTTTATCACAAAACCAATTAGATATTTCAATAATAACAACATGGAATTTAATAAATCGTGGCTAGAGGCAGAATTTTGGCTTGGGCATTTCAGCAAACAATTGGGGTGCAACCGTGCAACTGTGATACTATATCAAATCTGTATTCCATTCCTTGAACCCACAAAATTTCACAGCAAGGCTTGCACAAACTTTAATACATTTTCCAACCAAGCATTGGTCCCTTGTTATAGCACTAATTCATGTTGCTTCTCTCTCCATTGCTTGAATTGGAACACCATATTTCCCACAGATTCATGATCATATGCCAAAAGATAATTAGTTTAAAGTTTACAACTGCCTTGAAGGTCACGGTTTGGAGTTGCCTTTCTAATAACATTGTAAGTTGCGGGAGCCTTTCCTCCGACAAATTTGGACTCTTTTACTCGTCCATCTCGTTGGTTTAACTTCTATAAATTTGTATCAGGAACCGCCTCGATGACTACCGTCGGAGGGTATGGTGGCCTAGGTTAACTAGAAAGCTCTCACGGAAGTTGATAGTAGCTTTGACGGTGGCTACTGAAGATCAAAACACGGCTCTCCCCTTTCTCTTCTATTTTTGCTTCAGTTGTTATTTTATATACCTGATTTGGGTTAGACCTGAAGCTTTTGACTGTGACTAGAGGTAGAAGAATGGTGAGGTTGTTTTAAATATATTGCAGCTGGAGGCAAAACTTAGTTGTCGCCGGTTGAGTGATAGAAAGTCAGATTTGGTTGTTTGATTTTAGGCTTTTTCCCTATTTTTCCTCTGATTTGAAATCCAAGCTAAATAATGGACATTCTTCAGTTCTTCACTTTATCAACTCTATCTTTCCCAGATCCGACTTTTTCTCTTTTTCCTTCTGTAGATCTACAACGTGGAGTCAAAAAGTAATCTGTCCCAATCCATATTTTCCAGTGGCCGTTCTCCATCTTCTTCTGAAACCTTTTATCAACTTTTTCTCTGTCTTCTCTTCGTGGTTAATCATATCGTTTCCCACATACGATGCCAATGATGCTACAAAAAATCGCACATGTTGAAATTCGAGCTTGACGATTTAGAATGAGCACGAACGTGATTTTCCAGTACCTGAAACAAAATGTCGAGGTGTGTCCTCATCGCCCCTCTGATGCTAAAGTCAAAAAGAGAAATTTGAGAAAAGATATATGCCGAAAATATATATAAAAAGTTCCTGAATAATGATCCAATGTCCCATATTTATTGAGTTAGGTAGTAGTGGACTCCTAGTAGGACTCGTTACTTTATTTTTAGGAATGACTTATGGTAGGGATTAGTAAAATTAGAAGTCTCACCTTACCTTACCTATAGTATGTTTCAAGATAGACTCCTTACAGTCCTAGAATTTCTTGAATATTGGTAATTGGATAGGGCTAGAGTCCTTACAGAGTAAGGACTATCAATGTTCGATCATAGAGTACCTTGGAAGTTGGTTAAGGCAAAATGCCTGACCACACATCTCGAGGACGACCCATGTAATTTTGCAGGTATTCATGGGAACAATCCTCGAGGTATCTCGAGGACTATCAAGCCCCGAGGACATGTGTCCCATAATTGAGAATGGGGACCCCTAACAGTCCTCGTGCCCGAGGTTCCATAATGACCACATCAATTATATTATCAAATAAGTTAGGTTTAACAATTATTTCAAATTTACATGTTGATTAATTGATTCAAAAACTTAAAAAACGTGGAGACCCACCTCCCTTTCCACTACAATAGATATGCCTAGTCTCATTTTACTTCATCTCTCTCTCTCTCTCTCTCTCTCTCTCTCTCTCTCTCTCTCTCTCTCTCTCTCTCTCGGCCATGTCTCCAATACTCTTCCAAACCCTCTCCTACTCATCACTCCATCCCACATCCCTCAACTTGCAGGTTCATAGAGATTGATATGGTCATAGGGTGACACTTCTCGAGCATGAGGACTCCCAGGGATCACCTTTTGCGATTATGGGACATGTTTCCTCGAGCTAGACAGTCCTTGGGATACCTCGAGGACTTTTCGGGAAATGCATGCGACATTTAAATTAGTTGTCCTCGAGGGTGTGTTCTCGGGTATTTGCCTTAGTCAGATTCTCAGAGTACTCTGCGATCAAGCGTTAATAGTTCTCACCCCGTAAGAACCCTAACCCTAACCCTATCCAGTTATCACAATTCAAGAATTCTAGGTCTATAAAGAGTCTATCTTAGAACATACTACATGTAATATAGGGTAAGACTTCTGGTTTTAATCCAACACTAATCCCAATAGTAACTTCCTAAAATAAGGATGACTGAGTTCTATTAGGAATGCACTACTACCTAGCTCTATAAATATGGAGCATTGGATAATTATTTAGGTATGTTTTCACATACAATTTTCAGCATTCATACTTTTTCATATTCTCTCTCTCTCTCTGACTTAAGTATCGAAGGGGCGATGATGACATTCCTCGACGCCTTTTGTTTCAGGTACTGGAAGGTCACGTTCGTGCTCATTCTTAGTCGTCAAGTTCGGAATTCAACATGTGCAATTTTTGGTAGTGTCAGAGATGATGGGCATTTTAGTTTCAAAGAGGTGGCATAGCAGATGTGGAGATGGTAGGACCATACAGTTGATTTGCTCAATTTTACTATGGCGGGACTATGCGATCTGAGCACGCAAAGCGACACTGTGTATTTTCTATTTTTACATCTGCATTTTTGCGTTGGTGTTGGTGTTGGTGGCGGCCGGTAAGAGTGGGTTTGGGGGGCTTTGGTAGGGTGGTAGTTGTGGTATAGTGGAGATGAAGATAGAGATGATGGTTGCGTTGTTGGTATGGTCGGTGGTAGTGGTGTTGTGTTTGGGTTAGATTGGGCTGAGATTGCATAAAGGGGGTTTGTGACCAATTACATAGTGATTGTGACCAATAATTTAGGTTAATTTGTGAAAATGGCCAATAAAATAGATATTTTTTTACCAATAAAGAATATGGGACCTTAAATAATGAATAATTGGTTTTGTAGTGGTTTTTGAGGTGGTTTTGTGGTGACAATATGTTAAATGTTGTGTCGATATATGGTGGTAGAGCCAATGGTGGTGATAGGTCACATGTCACATGTACCAAGTCACAAGTCATTATATATAGGTAACAAATAATTTTTCACATGTCACAAATCAAACAAACTTATCACAGATGATGTTTACAGATCACATGTCACACTACACAAGTCACATGTCATATTGCATAGGTCACAGATAAATATCCATATGTCATAGATCAAAAGAATTGGCACATCTCATGTTTGCAGGTAACATGTCAACACTCAACAAAGGTCACAAATCAATGTTAACAAGTCACATATCAATATTAATTGGTTACAGGCCACATGTCACGTCTTTGTGTACAAATGATGGGTCACGGATTCAAGTTCAAATGTCACAATTCAAATGTTACATCTCATATGTAATAGTTTACATGTTACACTTCATATTGTATATAGGTAACAGATCAATATCTACAAGTCACAAATCTAAGAGAACTGTCACATGCCATTAGATCAATATCACATATAACATATCAATATCCAAAAGTCACATATCCAAGATAACAGGTCACATGTCATTGGACCAACATCACAGCTAACAGATTACATGTAGTAACTCACTGCAAAAAAATTTACATATTTACACTGAATCTGATCCATCAAAAACCGCAATCTCCACTATCACCTACACAACCACGGTCATCACCACCAACCAACAATCACCCACAGAAAACCACCCAGTGACACATGGGTGGACCCAGGGGGTCCTGGGGGGCACGTGCCCCCCCAACTTTTGAGATTTTTTTATATTTATAAAATCATGTTTGGTATCCATTGAAATTTAAGTTTTAATCTAAATCAAAGTTAACAATTATTTTAATAACATATTTCATAGAAATCAAAACTGTTAATTTTATCAAAATTTACTAAAAATTTGATATTAATCTCCCCCAAACAGTGGCAAAATCACAATAAACTTGAATTTCGATAATATGCTAATTTTAAAAATTCTATGACGATCATACGCTAATCGAACCTACATATTGCTTATACCATCTTAAAACTTATTTGGAGAACTACACTATGGGCATGTCGAATAGTTCAAACAAATATCGAAAATAGTAAAAAATACGTTAACTTGAGTAATTATTTCATTAACNGAAATTTTATATGGAATATGACATCAAAAATTTCAAAATTTTACATCCGAAAAAGTCATATCCCATGTAAATTTTCGGATGCAAAATTACATGGGGTATGATTTTTTTGGACGTAAATTTTCGATTGTAAAATTTCTCTCAACTTTTTTTACAAGTTCGATTGTGCCCCCCAACATTAAAGTTCTGCGTCTGCCCCTGCATCGACAGATAAAAAAAAAACTCCCACAAAAAAGAAAACCACTAACAATCTCTAGTCGTTGTTCTGTAAGTGTCGTTGCTCACCTTCTACTCCCTCCCATCAAGTCTACCTCTAGATGAACCTCCTAATCCATCGCCAACCTTATTTCCCAGTCCACCACCATTACCTATTCCTCCACCTAGTCCACACCCACCTTCACCTCCACCAACTTCACGACCTCCAAGATTGCCTCACAGAGGCACGCGCCATTGCACAGTTAGCGTTGTTGTGCCTCATCGAGCACAACAAGGCTTGTGGCTGAGTAGTGCTGGGACGAGGCGTCACTATTAGAAAGAGAAGGTAAAGAGAGAAGGGGATAGGGAGAAAGAGAGGGAGATGTAGAGCGAGAAGGAATCGGAGTGGGTTGAGATTTTAGGATGGATATTTATCAGATATATAATACATTATTTTATATATAATATTTATTAATTACCATATGAAATTTGAATTTTTAAACATTTTCTCTAAAAATTGAATTGGGTAATAGTTAAGGTCTGAATTATGTATTCTTTCCTCTATTATTACATTATTTTGGATATGGGCTTGGGTAAAAATGGACTACTGCCGAGTCCTGCCACCCCCTATCCGCCCCTACCCGTTAAAATAGATACATTCATATAAAATAATGATTTCTATTTAGCCCCTATTTAAAGTCTAGATTTTATTAAAGTCAAAGTCAACAATTAATTTTAACCACACATTTTAGAATTTACAAATTTTTAATCACATATTTTATCAACTTTTTTTTTTTTTTTTTTTAAAATCTGATCTTAATCTCCATCAAACAGGGCTTAATATAGGCCAAAATCAACCAAAATATTTCCGAGTGAATGGGGCAAAACTTGAACTACATGCATACATCCCTTACAATATATAAAAGAGGAAGATTATAGTCACTGTTCCTAAGCCAAATGGAAAATTTTTAAGTCAGCCTAAAAGCCTACTAGCCGAGCCATCGAAGCCAGCTAAAGGAGATATTTGTTTTCATTTTGCTTTTCTGCCTTTTCTTCTTCTCTCAGTTTTTTTTCACAGTGCTTTTCTCTATCCTTCGGTTTCTTCTTTCCCCTTCTCTCTGGCTCGCGATTTTTTGTCCTCCTTTTGAAGAACTCCACGAATTTTCTCCATTTTTAACTCTGATCTTGTAAAATCAACAAAATATCGCAGAATTTCGTTGGGTTCTTCTTCTCTATAGTTGATTTGCTGTGTTTCATCGTCTATTATTTTCGCCCTTTCAGATCTGTTTTCGATTTCGCTCAGCAACGCATCGCAGTACTTTTTTCGGTATGATATGTTGGTTTTTATCAGGTTTTGTCATTGATTTTATCAGTTCTGAAATTTCGTTTACGAGTGAAGATTTTGTTTCCTCATTTGATTAATTTAGTTCCTGATAGTGCTTTCATGAAATTATCACAGAAGTTCGCTGGGTTCTTGTTCTCTGCCATCAATTTGTTTCTCTTTTTTCTTCTTTGAAGAGATCCGACCTAAGGTATCTAAAATTTGTTTCTTTGATGTTATTTTTGTGTATTTTTTGTTCTATTTGTAGTACTCATTCTCCTAGAGATTTGTTAGAGAGACGGATTTGGACGGTTAAGTGCCTATTTGATTATACAAGGTATGTACGCTACCCATTCTTGTTCTGTTGTTTTCTACTTTTTCCCGTATTTTTTGTTGGTGTGATGTGGGGTGGGGTGGGTGCTGAACTAACAGTAAAAGATAATGGGCTTATTGAAGTAAAAGCACAAACCTTGTTTTAGATGAATCTCATAATCTCCCAGCACCACCCAATTATGAGTTAAAATTCAATAATGACAGGCATTGTACAATTTTGATAGACATTACTGCAGTGGCTTTTTGCTTCGTCATTACTGATGAGATTGTTGTGCAAAGTAGGGATCATCTTGGATTTAGCTTTAGCATATAGTTGGTAATTAGTTATGATTCACTATATGAGTGCTTATGATTTGATTGCACTAGAGGAATATGCTATTATGATACTTTACTTGTTTGCTCATCAGATTAGTCAGATTTGATCTTAGATAGGTAACTTACCACAACAAGCTATGTAATTTGGAGAATGTAGCTATTTACCTCGCTTGTACTGCCACATTAATTGTGCTCAAAAGCCGTAAAAGGTTCACTTTGTGTGTGCTCTCTAAATCTGTTTGAAATGACTATTGCTTAGTTAGGTTGAAGTTTCTGCTCATGTTGTATGGATTTTATTTTGTGGCTCTACTATATTCTGATTAGAATTTAGTGCAAAGTTTTGTCATCTTGAATATTATGAACATTATTTAGACATTTGATTGCATTA
>CAIGRF010363073.1:556-13046 GCA_903798235.1 Fraxinus ornus | reverse complement strand
AGGGACTGCTGGCCCAGTAGGTTACCTATTCTTTTAGTATTTAAGACTCTAAAATATGTTGTAGGGTTTTTGGTTGTTCATGAAATAAGAAAAACATTTGTTTTCTTTAAGATGCAATCAATTTGTTAGTGTGCTATAGATTCTATCTATATCAGTTGGTATTAGAGCATGGTTTGTGGAGGAGGACGTACTGGTCGTGGTGGCCAGGTTGATGAAGCCGCATATATGCATAATCAAATCGATGCGTTGACAGTTCGTTTTGATCAGTTCATGACGTAGGCGACGGAGGTTATGAGGAATGGAACACCTCCTGCCCCTCCACATCGTGGACTCGCAAGTGTTGGGGAAGAAGGATATGAATCGGGTGAGAGGTCAGACGAAGAGACCTTATCGAAAGCACATGGCGGTTGTGTACAACCACCTCGTGTGCAACAGCAAGATGTGTTTCAGTGTTGGGAATCTGGAATCAAGGTTGATATCCTTGAATTTCAGTGGGATAGATGTGGAAGAGTTCCTCGATTAGCTAGCGACAGTAGAGGAGATCTTGGACTACAAAGAGGTGCCCGATAATAAGAGGGTATCCTTGGTGGCTACACGTTTTCGTAGATGTGCTACTGCTTGGTGGCAGCAACTTAAACATAATCGGATCCGTCAGGGCAAGGTGAGAATTCAATCATGGGAAACGATGAAGAAACAGTTGAAGGCGACATTCCTTCATTTTAATTATACTAGAACCTTGTATCAGCGGTTACAGAATTTAAGGCAGGGCAACCATTCTATAAATGCCTACTCTACAGAGTTTTACCAATTGATAGCGCGTAATGACGTGGGAGAGTCAGAGGACCAGTTGGTGGTGCGCTACATTGGCTAGCTACAGTGGAATTTGCAATATGTTCTTAATATGTTCTTGTCGGTTTCTATTTCTAAGGCTCATCAACGTGCACTTCTGGTTGAAACTCAATAAACACGTCGTTCGGGTGGTCCATCTGGAGGTAGGGTTCGACCATTCGCCCCGAATCCCACATCTGGTCTGTCCCAATCTCTAAGTCTGAGGTCGGGGCATTGATCGAAACATCCTCTCGCCACAAGTCCGGGTGGCTGGGCTCCTTCTAGTGGACGAGGTTGCAGTAGTCAGTATTCTAGCTATGGTGATTTTGGTTTAGTTGAGGTGGGATTGTCCTTCGAATCGACAGTCACACCCAAGCTTGTTGATCGGAGAAGCAAACGTCGAAGATCCCGTTCATGTGGTGAATGAGGAAGAAGGGGCCGAAGTAGTGCATACAAGTGACACGAGACCTCTTTGGTGGTGCGGCGGGCGTGCCTACGTCTAAGGGGTCATTTGAGGACTTCTAGCGAGACAACATCTTTCTGTCCACGTGTACTATTGGGAGCAAATTGTGTAGGTTCATTATTAATTCAGGTAGTTGTGAAAACGTGATATCACATGCGATCGTACAGAAGCTAAAGTTGGTTCTGAACCCCACCCTGCTCCTTATAACTTGGCATGGTTGAGACGAGGTAATGAAATTTGTGTCACTAGATGTGTCTTGGTACTGTTCTCTATTGGCAGTGTGTATCGTGATAGTGTTTGGTGTGATGTGGTGTCTATGGACGCGTGTCATCTGTTATTGGACCATGGATATTTGATAGGGATATGTGTCATGAAGGGTGTCGAAATACGTATACGTTCACCTTTTCGGGTAAGAAGATTGTATTACTACCCTCCAAAGATGCTCATTTATCTCTTCGGCAGGGAATAGTAGCAACCTACTTTCCCGATCCTTGTTTGTGAGTGAGATGTTGGCGGAAGGAATCATATTGCTGTTAGTGGAAACTGAGGTGACGGGAGTGTCGGCAGCTCCTATGGCAGCCGAGGGGGCGGGTGTTCACCCGCAAATTGTCGCCTTAGTGTCTAAATTTAAAGATGTGTTCCCAGAGGACCTTCCACAGGGTCTTCCTCCATTGCAGGATATACAACACCAGATTGATTTGTTACCTGGTGCATCGCTGCCTAACTGTCTGCATTATCGAATGAGCCGACGAAACATGAAGAGTTGAGGAGACAGGTAGAGAAATTGGTGTAGAAGGGTTATATCAAAGAGAGCCTCAGCCTGTGTGTAGTCCCGGCGCTTCTAGTACCAAAGAAGGATGGAAGTTATCAGATGTGTATTGATAGGAGAGCCATCAACAAAATAACATTTCGTTATCGCTTCCCAATATCGAGATTAGATGATTTGCTCTACTAGTTGGCAGGAGCAACAATGTTTACCAAACTGGACTTGAAAAGTGGTTACCATCAGATCAGAACTCGTCCTAGTGATGAGTGGAAGACAACATTTAAGATGCGGGAGGGATTGTTTAAGTCACTGGTTATGCCCTTTTGATTATCCGATGCACAGAGCACATTCATGTGGGTGATGAACCAAGCCCTTCGACTATTTATTAGTAAGTGTGTGGTTGTATACTTCGATGATATATTGGTGTACAGGTCAGAGGAGTCTCATGGTGTGCATTTGAGGGAAGTCCTTGCTGTTTTGCGCATGGAAGAGCTCTTTGTAGCTAGTAATAAGTGTGTATTTTATACCGATAGTATTCTATTTTTAGGGTATGTGGTGTCAGCTGGTGGGTAACGGTGGACTCAGCTAAGATTGATGCGATCCGAGAGTGGCCATGGCTAATCAATTTCTGATGTGTGGAGTTTCCATGGTTTGGCGTCGTTTTATCGACGATTTATTCAACACTTTAGCTTCATCATGTTTCCCATTACTGATTGCATAAAGGAGAGTAAGTTTCAGTAGACACCCGAGGCTGAAAAAGCATTCGTGGTTATTAAGGAGCGCAGTGACTTCAGCCCTGATACTTGCATTGCCTGATTTCACAAAGCCTTTCGCCTTACATTGTGATGCCTCTAAAGTGGGCATCAGAGCTGTTCTCAACCAGGAGAGGAAACCAGTAGCTTATTTCAGTCAGAAGTTGGCAGAGGCTCGTGGGAGATATAACACTTATGATGCTAAACTTTATGTCATTGTTCAGGACATACGTCAATGGCGGCACTACCTATTTCAGCAGGAGTTTATCTTATACAGTGATCATGAAGCCATCAAGCATTTGTCCAGCTAGGACTCTGTGTCTGCCCGTCACGCATCGTGGATTATTTTCTTGCAGCAGTTCAACTTGGTCATTAAACATCGGGCTAATTCTTCTAACCGTGTGGAAGACGCGCTCCGTCGGCGGCATGAGTTGTTAGCACGTCTAGAGGTGGCAGTCACGGGGTTTGAAACCTTTGCCTCCCTTTATGCTGATGATTCTATTTTGGCCCCATTTTTTGTAGTATACTGCAAGGACCTCATCCTTCTTTTCTGTTAGAGGACGGTTATGTGTTTCGGGGTGTTCAGTTGTGTATACCAGATTGCAGCCTTCGTCTGAAATTGATTGAACAGTTTCACGGTGAGGGTCACGTCGGCCAGGATCGCACTTTAACTCTCATTAATGCTTCATTTTTCTGGCCTACTATACGCCATGAAGTGGAGAAGTTTGTCTCGTGGTACACGGTGTGTCATGTGTTAAAAGGGAAAGCCACGAACGCTGGTCTTTATCAACCTTTACCAGTGCCTTCAGCTCCGTAGACTGATATTAGCATGGATTTTATCCTGGGTTTACCACGTACATAGCGTGGTAATGACTCCATTTTTGTGGTCGTGGATCGATTTTCGAAAATGGTGCACTTCATACCTTGTAAGCGTACCATTGACGTTGTCAAGGTTTCCTAGCTCTTTTTCAGAGAGATTTATCGACTTCATGGGTTGCTTACTTCTTTATGTCTGATAGAGACACAAGGTTCATCGGTCACTTTTGGCAGAGCTTATGGAAGTCAGTTAACACATCACTCAATTTCAGTAGTGCTTACCACCCTCAAACAGATGGGCAAACTGAGGTAGTGAATCGATCTATGGGTGATTTGTTGCGGTGCTTAGTTGGGGATAATCTTCGCTCATGGGATAGCGGCTTGACCAGGCAGAGTTTGTTTATAATCATGCTCAAAATAGGAACACCAATTTCAGTTCGTTTCAAGTTGTGTATAGTATTCTGCCCTGCAGTCCTGTTGACTTTGTTCATAGTTTGTAGCAGGTTCACGATGAGACACGAGCTAAATTGTTGGAGTCCAACCGTAAGTATAAGGAGGTGGCTAATCGGTATCGACGTTCTGTTGAGTTTGATGTTGGGGATTATGTTTGGGTAGTGCTAACTAAGGATCGTGTGCCTTCTCATGAATATTCGAAGTTATCGCCTCGTACTGTTGGTCAAGTGGAAATTACGGAAAAGATTAATCCCAACGCCTATTGCCTTCGCCTTCCCTTTCATATACGGACTTATGATGTATTGTAGAACATCTTTTGCCATACAATGGAGAAAAAATAGAAGATGGTACTACCAGTTTTGATTCGGAGGCGAATCCCATCGATCTCGGGGAGAATGATGAGGTTAGAGTGGACGAACAAGTACTTGTCCATTTTGGGACCATAATCCCATTCCGGAAAGCTTGCGGCGATTCCCATTGAATTCGTATACTAAGTCAAAGCGGCACTTCATGTTTCTTAGTTTATTATTTTCAGTATTTACTTATTTTACATTATAGCCCAGCCCATTAAGGGACTACTGGCCTAGTAGGTTACATGTTCTTTCAATATTTAAGACTCTAAAATATCTTGTAGGGTTTTTGGTTGTTCATGAAATAATAAAAAAACGTTTGTTTTCTTAAAGTGCAATCCGTTTGTTAGTGTGTGGTAGATTCGATCTACATCACAAAGTCATCTCCAACATATTACATTAAATATTACATCAAATGAACATTGTTTTCTTTCCTTATGTTGGGCTTCTATAAATTTAGGATGTCTTTTGGCATAGATTGTTAGATATTTTCAGATTTGTTTACAAGGAGAATATAAGAATATGTTAAATTAATTCCTTCCTAATACAAATCTATATTTTTTAATGATAATTGGGTATCTTTTATGATAAGTTTGTTACTATGTCATCGCAGATTATCAGATAATATTTTATTCATGTCTTTAATAATTTCTTTACCTATAAGTAAGGTAATTAATCAAGAAATGAATTAAGTTTTGAAAAAAATGATTCCATCCGTAAACCAGCAGCAAGCAATTATGTCGTTTTTGAAAGAGTTCAGGCAAATTAAATATGTCATTGGTTATTTTCAAGGCCAAATCTTCTTCAAAGTATTTGGAGAATACAAAATAACGTGCGTTGAATGTCTAATCCTATTCATTGATTCGACTGCTTGGTGTAAGTTAAGGATGTGGATCCTTAATCCAAGTGATAATTGTGGTCGAGTACAGTAGTAGGAAAGCGGTGATAAAGTCAAGACTAGTAAGTTTGATTTTACTTCATCAACAAGTCAAAGAAAATACAAGAGAGTTGTTCGTAATTTCATTTGATTGTTCTTTATTGATTTTGTGAAATTATACTATTGTAATTTTTATCAGTTAATTTAGTAGAATGTTTGACATAGGATTCGTTGATGTATCCTTTCGGGGTTTTCCATTTATATTTGATGTTCAAATTTTAATATACTATTTAAATTTCGCATCTAGTTAAAATTACTCGAACACAGTACCATCTTACATGTTGCAATCAGAACTATTAGAAATTGATTATAAGAAGTTCTGATTGCCTATCATCCATAATTATAATAGTGAAATTAAAATTCATTTTTAATTGATCTAGGTGTTAGAATTTACACTTGATATCAGAGCGGGTTCATTTTTAAAAGATATGATCCAAAAAAACTAGATATGGACGAGCACCCTTTAGAGCTCCTATTCTAGACGAGACTAATTACTCCTATTGAAAAATTAGGATGCAAGTTTATGTTCAGTCACTTGATGAAAAGGCCTGACACTATATCATGTATGGATATAAAACACCCACAGTAACTGAACATGAGATAGAGAGAGTTGAAGATTAGGTTACTTCGGATTTTAATAATGCTAGTTGGAATTCAAATACCTTGAAGCTATTTTTTTCATTTGTGGGTTCTAACCAATTTCATGTGATCTGTACATGCAACGTGACTAAGGACGTACTAAAAGTTGCTCATGAATGAACTTCCATTGTAAAGTCATCCAAACTTCAAATGCTCGCCTTAAAGATAAAACAATTGACCATGAGAGAAGATGAACAAGTCAAGGATTTCTATGCCAAACTCAGTGACTTCACCAATCACAATATGCTATGGGAAGGGGTACTCAGAAAGTAAGATAGTGATAATTGCGTTTCCCTACACTTATTTGGCTACATATTATGACTAATTCTTGACACAAGCGTTTGAATATAGCTTAATTCTATCTAATTTCATTTTGTAACGCTATATTGATGGACTTGGTGGAAAGTAAGAGAAATTGGTGAAAAAGGACTAAAAAGGAAGAAAACGAAAGTTCAGGGACCAAAATACAAACAACCAAAACATAACCCGAAGCTTGACTCAACGACATACATGAGCCAAGTTATAATTCGAGGGACCATGGATGATTGAAGGAAAAAAATTAAAAAAAGAGGCCAAAACAAGAGAGAATGAACTTTGAGGACCGAATTGAAGAACTTTGAAAGCTCCCTCTACCATGTGGTTGCAGATAGGCAGGAAAAAAAGGGAGCCAAACTTGTGAACCATGCGGTCATATGTCTCACAACCATGCGGCTGCATGGTTGAAGTTCGGCGCTAATTTTCTGGTTTCCTTTTCTCATTCAACCACTTATGGAAAAAGGATCTTGTACACGTATTTAAGTCTAAACTCATCCAGAACGAAGGGAGAGATGTCATATGAGATAAAAGAACCCTAGAATACATCTTGAAGAGCTCTTGCGGCAAGGATTTCAAAGAACAATAATATTCTCGATTTTTTCAAGCGTAATTGTTATTTATCAGTCTTCTCTTACGTTGTTTTCGTATTTTATTCTTTTTTCCATGTTAGGCTAGTTATTTCTATACTAGGAGATCGATGAACCGTTCTATGTAAACTTTGAATTCTAGTTTTGCAATATTTGACAATTAAAACATGTTTTCAGGTTTGAATGATTTTTATTCACTTATTGTTTTCACATTTTTATGCATGTGGTTTTGTGAGTGTAGTGATGATCTATTTCATGTATTCGAGAGAAGAGGAATAGCTTTGACAAGGTATTAATTATCGTAGGGTCCGATAGGGGATAGAGATATACCCCTATGCTTTGCTGAATTTCTAAGTGATCATACAACTGCATGCATTCTTGTGAATTTACATTCGTCATAGAGATATAGCCGAGTGGTTTACATGAATAGGTTCAACTTTACTTGGAAGAGATTGTTGGATAGATTATGATCATTGATTCTTCATATTAGCAAGCATGTTGTCAATATTATAGAACTAGACTCAAGGTGAGCATTACATGGGGATTCGTGATCCTAGTGCTAGTTGTTAATTCATAAGAAAAAAATCCAATTAGCATTTGATCATTCATTTGCATTTAGTAGTAACCTAAATTTAAAGTGCAAAGTAGTTATAGTTTAGTCGTGAATCATTACAATCATCTAAATTTTCATAGATTCGATTAAGGTTTCTGTAATTAGAATCAAATTAAATCAATCCATGTGGGAACGATATCCGGAATTCTCAATTCCACTTTAAAACGAACAAATATTTTCGCACAACAAGTTTTTAGTGCTGTTGCCAGGGAATTGATTTTAGATTGATTTTTGTTACTTAGACACTAATTCGAACTCATCTTTAATTTTAGTTTACATATTATACTTTATTCAATTTTTCTATTTGGGCTGAGCTAAGTGCTACTATTTTTCTTGCCTTTAGATCTTGTATGTGGAGATCAATTGGCAGCGATCCAATAGATTTGGAAATTGAATGAACTTTTCATTGCAGGCAAAGGTTAGTGAGAATAGCACGGCAAGAAAATCAAAGACAAATATTAATGGTTGATCAACAATTGAAACCAAGAGTAAATCGTGCAGCTTCAGCCAATGCGGAGGCACAATATGATGGGAATACTCTTCTTGGGGATTTCTTTTCACCATTCGTCGCCCAAAGTCAGTCCAACATTGTTTACCCCGCATTCGAACAGCCAAACTTCTAGCTGAAGACGAATGTCATCGTTACTCTTCCAAAACGGACACCAATTTACGTGATGGACAACGAGAATCCGCATACACATGTCGCTTCTTGGATATGTGACAACATCTCAGGTACTAAGGGATATAGAAGATGTGATCAGGCTGAGGTTATTTCCACGCACTCTTCGAGATAAGGCACTTGAGTTGCTAGATTCATTCCCTGTGGCAAGCATCACTACTTGGAACGATCTGGCCCACAAATTCGGCACGAAGTTCTTTTCACCAGCTAAGGTTGCTAGACTAAGACACGCAATTTCAATATTCAGTCAGAATGAATCTGAGTCGTTTGATGAAGCATGGAACAGATTTAAGAACATGCTAAGGATATGTCCTCAACATGGGTTGGACAAACCATATCAAATCAGATTTTTCTACACAGGACTACTTTCGACTTTCAGGAGCATGGTTGACTTATCATCAAATGGCTCCTTAACACAAGAACAATCGATGGAGCTTGAGAGTTGTTTGAAATAATGCCTAGCACTTCAGCCACGTGGTCTTCAGATCGAGGAGGTCCAAAGAAATCAGCTGGAGTTTACAAGGTAGATACATATTCGGCCTTTGCTGCAAAAATTGATTCCCTATTTCAATAGGTGGAGAGCATATCACAAACAACAAGCTCAACACAAGTAAAGAAGTCCAGTTGTGAGGAGTGTGGAGCAAAATATGGCATAATCGAATGTCATATCCTTTCACAAGGAATGGAACATGTGGAGTATGTATAGTGGGGTCAACGTCAGCACAACAACCCTCAATCTGACACAACCCGGGGTGGAGAAATCATCCTAATTTCTCTTGGGGTGGAAATCAAAATCAAAATCAGAACCACAACCGAGCTAAAGGACAATTTCAGTAGAGAAGAAACCCCAGTTCGAGAAGATGTTTGCGAAAGTCATGGAAAAGACTGATAAATACATGGAGACAACAAATCAATTCGTGAGGAAGACGGAAACAAACTTCCAAAATCAAAGTGCAGCCACTAAGAATCTAGAGACACGGGTGGGACAGTTAGCTCTTGCCATGACAAGACGAGCACCTGGTGCATAGCCAAGCAATACATAAGTGAATCCTAGGGAGCATGCTCAAGCCATCACTACAAGTAGGGAGGTTCAGTTGCCTGAAATACATGTAAAGAGACCCAGTGCAAATAAAGAAATAGTACCGCCTTTTGATAAAGATCGGGAAGAGCAGACTGAGCAACCCAGGGAAACATCTATAAAAAGGGCCTTAGATATAGCGCGGGCTAAAGCAACCATACCCATAAATCCACACGAACCCCCGATTCCTTTTCCCCAGAGATTGAGAAAGCTGATTGACCAGCAATATATGAAATTTCTGGAAGTATTCAAGAAGCTTCACATCAATATCCTGTTGGCTTCAGCACTTACATAGATACCTAGTTATGCTAAATTCTTAAAGGAAATCATACCCAACAAATGTAAGCTGGATGATCACGAAACGGTAATGTTGACAGAAGAATACAGCGCTAGAATTCAGAAAAAGTTTCCTCTAAAACTAAAAGATTCAGGGAGTTTTATTGTACCATGCACTATTGGAAATTATTTTTTTGATAAAGCTTTATGTGACTTGGGTGGCAGTATTAATCTAATGCCACTCTCTATTTTCGGGAAACTTGGATTGGGGAAAGCTAAACCAACCACGGTAACTCTGCAGCTAGCTGATAGGTCATCCACGGGGAATCATAGAAGATGTTTTGGTAAAAGTTGAGAGGTTGATATTTCTTGCATATTTCCTTATTCTGGACATGCAAGAAGACAAGGATGTACCCCTCAGATTGGGTCGACCATTTTTTGCTAATGGGAGGGCTCTAATAGATGTATATAGCGAGGTCAACTAATTATGAAATTAGGGAAAGAACAAGCTTCTTTCAATGTTTTCAAGGCCATGAAATATCCTACAGAATCAAACATCTGCTTTTAGATCGACGTGGTTGACAGTGCAGTTCATAACACCGTCTAACTACAACATCCATCTGACACTTGTGATGCCTGCATCATGCACTCTCAGTCCATTCACACCAATTCTATAGAGATAAAGGTCTGTACAAGATTTTTGGAGACAAATCCACCATATATGTGAAAAAGGAATTTTGAGGAGCTCGGAACTGGTTTGCCAAAACCACTGCCATCAATTCAACAACCATCGAAGTTAGAGCTCAAACAACTACTACCCCACCCTTGTTATGCTTACTTAGGGAAAGCATATACACTTCTGGTCATAACTTCGAACTCAATCAGAAAGATGGAGGAAGAGAAATTGCTTAGAGTGCTGAGAGAAAATCAGACAGCAACTGGGTTGTCTATTGCCGACATAAAAGAGATCAGTCCTTCACTTTGCATGCATAAGATTCTCATGGAAGAAAACTTCAAACCAAGCATCGATGGGTAGTGGAGACTTAATCCAAACATGAAAAAAGTGGTTGAGATATGAATAATTTATCCTATTTCAGATAGCACTTGGGTCAACCCGGTCAAGTTGTACCAAAGAAAGGGGGTATCATAGTGGTTGAGAACGAAAACAATGAGTGGATACCCACCGGGACTTTTACGAGATGGAGAGTTTGTATTGACTACCACAAACTAAACACTGCTACTCGGAAGGATCATTTCTCACTCCCTTTCATTGATCGGATGTTGGAACGGTTGTCGGGTCATTCACATTACTGCTTACTCGAAGGTTATTTAGGTTACATTCAGATTCCAATCGCACTAGATGACCAGGAGAAGACTATATTCACTCGTCTATATGGAACTTTTGCATACCATAGGATGTTGTTCGGTCTATGCAATGCCCCCACTACCTTCACGTGATACATAATGGCCATTTTCTCCAATATGGTGGAAATATTTATAGAGATTTTCAAGGATGATTTCTCCGTGTTCTGTTCGTCGTTTGATAAATGTTTAGAGCATCTGGATTTGGTTCTGCAGTGATGCAATGAGACGGACTTGGTGTTGAATTGGGAAAAATGTCACTTTATGGTACAAGAGGGGATAGTATTGGGACATCGCATTTCAGTTAAAGGGATCGAGGTTGATAAAGTAAAGATACAAGTCAAAGGATTCGCAGTTTTCTTGGGCATGCAGGATTTTATCGACGCTTTATCAAAATTTTACACAAATTACGACGTCTCTATGCAACTTACTGGTCAAGGATACAATCCAATCCTATTTTGTTGGATCAAAGGTCATAGTCTATACTGACCACGCGGTATTGATTTGTTGGGTACTACTTCTGCAAGAGTTCGATCTGGAAATTAGGGATAAAAAGGGTAACAAAAATGTGGCGGCTGATTACCTATCGCAATTGGAACAGGGAACTTAAGATGAATCGGTGGAAATTAGTGAGGTTTTTCCAGATGAGCAAATCTGTGGCGTGGAAGTTACACCGTGGTATGTAGATATCGTGAACTATGTAGTCAAATCCATCACTCCACCAGAATACTCCAGTCATCAGCGGAAGAAGTTTTTCTCTGAGCTCAAATATTATTTTTGGGAAGATCCTATTCTCTACCGTCGAGGAGCTGATCAGATTATCCGACAATGTATTCCCGAGCAAGAAATACTGGGTATTCTTGCAGATTGTCATTCATCTGCGTATGCGGGGTATTTTGGGGCATCAAAAACAGCTGTAAAGATTCTACAATCCATATTCTATTGGCCGTCAATATTTCGGGATGCTTTTGAGCTTGGGAAGCGTTGTGACAGATGTCAACTCACATGTAATATTTCGAGAAGGAATGAAATGCCTTTAAACATCATCCTTGAAGTGCTTTTTGACGTATGGGGAATAGACTTCATGAGACCGTTTCCACCTTCATTTTCAAATCAGTACATATTGGTCGTTGTTGATTACGTCTCCAAATGGGTGGAAGTAGTAGTGTTGTCAACTAACGATCTAAAGTGGTGATTGGATTATTAAAGAAGTCCATTGTTACCCATTATGGCACTCCCCGGGCTATAATCGGTGATGGTGGCAATCACTTTTACACTCGCCATTTTGAGTCATTGTTGGCTAAATATGGCGTCTAGTTATTACGTGTAACGACACGAGTCCCACTTAATGGGCTGTCTCGACCGTTAGATCGATGACGTACTATCCCCACTGTACCAACATGGGTCTTTTCATCATACTTTGTCCTCACTCGCACGCTCCTCGAAAAAACTTCCCAGGGGGTCACCCATCATGGAATTGCTCCAAGACAAGCACGCTTAATTGTGGAGTTTCTAACGATGGACTTTCGAAAAAAAAAGGTGCACCTTGTTGGTATGAGTAGTACCTATCAAATCT